>OU696696.1:105059590-105109827 GCA_916050605.2 Platycheirus albimanus
AGAAATCTGCGAAGCGGTTTTTTTTAAATGGCAGAAGACATTTTACATCCAATTCATGTCAGTTCAAGAAATCCTGATCTTGAGGCTAATGAGGAGATGCGTAACCAGGCTTTGCTCTTGATTGAAGATATGTGTTACCTCATATGTGCGGCAGTTTGTTAGTCAGGTTAGGAGTGCCAGCCCCAGATCGCAGAGTGGAAGACTCATTTAATAGAGAATTGGAACGTGAACGTGAATATGATCGATATGAATTAGACCAATCAGTTCAAAGGAATGAACTGTTGAACCCAAAATAGAAGAAAGTTTATGATAAATTAATTAATACAATTGATGATGGAAATGGTGGCTTATTTTTAATGGATGCCCCTGGTGGAACAGGAAAGACATTCCTCATGTCATCGATTTTAGTCACTATTCGTGCGAGATCCGAAATTGCGGTAGAAATTGCTCATTCAGCGTTAATATTGCCATTAAATCTTCAAACTACTGAACAACCGACATGTAACATTGCAAAACACTCTGCAATAGAAAAAGTTTTAGTAGCCTCACAAATCACATCGGGGTTGAATGCACAATAACGCATTGGAAGCTCTTTATCGAACCTTAAAAGATCTGTCCAATTTCGGCGGCTAAGGATAGAGATGTGAATGACTTAAACTCTATAATTGAGAATCAAATCGTTGGTACTCTGCATTCATTCAAATCTATTGACTGTGTAACAAACGAAGATGAAGCCACTGATTATCCAACTGAGTTTTTAAACTCCTTAGATGTACCTGACTTACCACAGCACAGTTTACAACTGAAGGCGGGCTCGGTAGTCATCAGCTTCGAAATTTAAAACAACAAAAACTATGCGATTGAACGCGCTTGGTCATAAGAAAACTGAAGAGTGATGTGCTGCCCGCGACCATACTCAACGGAAAATTTTAGGATAAGTTTGTTCTCATTCCGAACATATCCCAACAGATATGCCCTTTGAGTTTAAACGAATTCAGTTCCCAATTCACCTTGCCTTCGCCATGACAATTAACAAATCTCAATTCCAATACTTGACTGTTTGTTTTCTCAACCCATGCTCTTTTTGCTGAGCAGATTTCACAATCAAAAAAGTCGTACAATTTTTCAATTCGTCAGGCTGGAGAAATGCTAATACTTAAGGAAGCAAAAAGAAAATATTTGAATAAAATGCGTTTTTAAAATTTCTAACATTTTATTCTAATGCTTTCTCATAAACAACATTTTTTTTATTACCATCTTTAACATAAATAAAAATTGCGAACGGTTTCCCTACTCCAGAACACCCAATATACAGTTGACCATGAGAAATCAATACCGCAACTTTTCAAAAACTGACCTCGTGCTTTATTTATAGTGATGGCAAAAGCAAGGCGAATATGAAATTGATGACGTTTAAAATCAAATGGCAAATCAGGTGGAATGATTGGAATTCTGGAGATCAAAACATCTTCCCCTTTATATTTGCCACTAATAATCCTAGCTTCAATTAGATTGTTCATTCACTTTTTTCCAGCTAGCAAAGCTGAGGTTGATTTATATTACTCAGCATTATAATCGGGGCTCCAATTTTAAGAACTAAATAATGAGGTGGCAGTCCCGGTAAATCAATCGAATTCAAAAGTTCCATCTGATAATTCACTACGTCATCCTCATTTATAAATGCATCAACTCATTTGTTGGCAACAAATTGTCCATCTATTTCTTCTAAAATAGATGCATTAATTTCAGCGACATCTTTATTTTTGCCTTTAGCTCTTTCACTTAACCAAGTACGATTTTTATAGTTCTCCGAAATACTTGGAAACACACTTTAAACCATTTCTTTCTTTGAATTCCTTATACAATAGAAATTTGCAGTGTTATTTGGCCATTTGAACTATCAACGTCAACGGACATTTTTCCATTTCCAATATCTCGAATTCGGCAGCAGATGGATCACTTTAGTGAGTGTTTTAACAATATATCCATAATGGAGGACATTTGAGGCATTGACATCCGCAGTAGTCGATCGGGGTATGACCGGCAAAGTTTGTCTGAAGTCACCCGCCAACAATGTCATGGCGCCGCCAAATATTACTTGGCTAAATCGCAAATCTTTCAGAGTTCGATGTAAGGCTTCAAGTGACTTTTTGTGTGCCATTGTACACTCATCCTATACAATAATCTTACACTGTTGCAAGACTTTGGCCATTGCCGACGTTTTCGAAATATTAAATATAGGCGCTTCGTTAACTTGGATGTTTAAAGGCAATTTAAATGCAGAGTGCCCTGTACGACCACCATTAAGTGATTGCATACTGGCAAGTGCATTTGCAACATATGGAACATACGTAGCATACATGGTATTATTTTTTTTACAGACAAACCTGGTGCAAATAAATACCTATTCGGCAAAAAAAGAATCATTAAATTTGGTGTTGTCAAACTCGAGATATAAATGCATTTGTTGCAAATGTTGTATATTATATGTTGCATAATGATTTACAATTATGCATACATTTCAGTTATGATCAATTATTGAATTTGTTTATTAGTTGATTGCATGGTGGCAAGTGCATTTGCAACATATGCAACATACGTAGCATATACACTGTATTATTTTTTTTTACACAAAAACCTGCTGCAAATAAATACCTTTTCAGCAAAAGAAGAATCATCAAATTCGGTGTTGTCAAACTCGAGGTATAAATGGTCAAACATAAATCAAACTCATTTTTATATATATAGTCTCGCTGTCCCGGCAGACGTTGTTCTGCCCTTCCGAGCAGATATCGCGGTGATATAAACGATGATAGATAGTTTATTTTAAATACGCCCGAGTGTATTATACTAAAAAAAAAATTCAATAAAATACCTGTTTATAACAGCTAGTTAAAAAAAGCACCACTCAAGCATTGAAGTACGTTAAACCTATCAAGAACAATAAGATGTTTTAAAACCGGATACAACTTTTTTTTCTTTTAGCCCATTTCATCAACAATTGTGTGTGATTGGTTGGGTCGCTGCGGTGGTGGTTGGGAGGTTGAGGGTTGGTTATCATGCAAAATTATCGTCTTCAACCATCTTCTAATATCGTCAACCATTTACCACCTTCTACCAACTACCATCTTTTTCTGCTAACTATCCTCTACCATCTTCTACCACCTTTTACTATCTACCATCTTCTAAAAACTACCATCTTATACTACTAACTATCTTCTACCATCTTCTACCATCTTTCACCATCTTCTACCATCTACCGTCTACTAACATTTATTCCCATCTACCATCATTTACAATTAACCATCTTCTACCATCTACCATCTACCGTCTTCTACCATCTTCTACCATCTACCATCTTCTACCATTTACCACCTTCTTCCATCAACCATCTTCTACCATCCAGAATCTTTTTCTGCTAACTATCTTCTACCATATTTCACCATCTACTATCTTCTACCATTCACCATATACCACCTTCTATCATCTACCATCTTCTACCGTCTACCATCTTCTTCCGTTTCCATCTTCTACCGTCTACCATCTTCTACCATCTACCATGTTCCATCTTCCACCATCTACCATCTTCTACCATCTTTTCCTATCAAAAAGTGTTTCCTTGGAAAAGCTTTTCGAAGTAAATATTTTTGGAATACCTACATATGTAATATACGTATGTACGTATGTGGTACTTCATATAAATGAAATCTATAGCATTCACAAATTTAAAATACAAAACGATAAACCAAAATCGACATTTATGTATGCACATACTTTGTTTTTGTATTTAACGTTTATTTGACTTCAAATCAAAAATCAAAAAATTAATATACATACATACATACTACATAGTATAAAATTAAGACTGATTTATATTTCAAAAAAAATTACTTCAGATTTACTAAGTGAGCTTTTAGTGTATTTTTTTCGCACGCAAAACAGGAGACCGGCTTCGTTCTCATCCCTACTCCGAGCTGTTTACTGGGTCAGTGGTGACACCTGTAGACATCTGGCGGGGATAACTAATTAAATGACGATTGATCAGTTATCGACCGGAGATGAAAAATGATTAAATTACTAAAATGGCTATTAAAAAATAAGGGTTGATCGTGGAAGGGTGAAAATTTAGGATTGTATGTATTTTTGTATGTTGTATCATAAAAAAATAAAAAAAAAATTTAGGGGTGGACTACCCTTAACATTTAGGGGGATGAAAAATAGATGTTGGCCGATTCTCAGACCTACTCAATATGCTCACAAAATTTCATGAGAATCGGTCAAGCCGTTTCGGAGGAGCATGGGAACGAAAATTGTGACACGAGAATTTTATATATAAGATTATATTATATATTAATACTAGCAAACCCATGCCCGCTTCGCTGAGCAGATTTCCAATGGGCTGTTGCCTCTAAAAAAATTCAGTTTAGCCAAGAGGCGTATAAATTGAGAAATGCTAAAATTAAAGGGTATAGAAAAAAAACTTTGAATAAAATTCATTTTTTAAATATCTTACATTTTATTCAAATGCTTTATTATAAACCAATTATATCAAACTCATTTTTAATATATTTTATTATATAAGATAAGAAAAGATAAGATTAAATCAAAGAAATATTAATTCAATGAAAAAAGTACGCCATTTTATTGCTTGAATTTATTTAAGTTTTAAAGAAAAAAATTATCGAAATCTGCGAAGCGGTTTTTTTTTTTTAATGGCAGAAGACATTTTACATCCAATTCGTGTCAGTTCAAGAAATCCTGATCTTGAGGCTAATAAAAAGATGCATAACCTCATATGTGCGGCAGTTTGTTAGTCAGGTTAGGAGTGCCAGCGCCAGATCGCAGAGTGAATGACTCATTTAATAGAGAATTGGAACGTGAACGTGAATATGATCGATATGAATTAGACCAATCAGTTCAAACGAATGAACTGTTGAACCCAAAATAGAAGAAAGTTTATGATAAATTAATTAATACAATTGATGATGGAAATGGTGGCTTATTTTTAATAAATGCCCTTGGTGGAACAGGAAAGACATTCCTCATGTCATTGATTTTGGTCACTATTCGTGCGAGATCCGAAATTGCGGTAGAAATTGCTCATTCAGCGTTGAAATTGCCATTAAATCTTCAAACTACTGAACAACCGACATGTAACATTGCAAAACATTTTGCAATGTCGCATTGAAAGCTCTTTATCGAACCTTAAAAGATCTGCCCCATTTCGGCGGCTTAGGATAGAGATGTGAATGACTTAAACTTTATAATTGAGAATCAAATCGTTGGTACTCAGCATTCAATTTTTATTCAAAGTTTTCTTTCTATACCCTTTAATATTTGCATTTCTCAATTTATACGCTTGGCTAAACTGAATTTTATTAAGAGGCAACAGCCCATTGCAAATCTGCTCAGCGAAGCGGGCATGGGTTTGCTAATACTTAAGGAAGCAGAAAGAAAATATTTGAATAAAATGCGTTTTTAAAATTTCTAACATTTTATTCTAATGCTTTCTTATAAACAACATTTTTTGTATTACCATCTTTAACATAAATTAAAAGCGCGAACGGTTTCCCTACTCTAGAACACCCAACATAAAAAAAAGTCGTACAATTTTTCAATTAGTCAGCCTGGAGAAATGCTAAAACTTAAGGGAGCAGAAAGAAAACATTTGAATAAAATGCGTTTTTAAAATTTCTACCATTTTGTTCTAATGCTTTCTTATAAACAACATTTTTTGTATTACCATCTTTTACATAAATAAAAAGTGCGAACGGTTTCCCTACTCTAGAACACCCAACATACAGTTGACCATGAGAAATGCATACCGCAAATTTTCAAAGACTGACCTCAGGCTTTATTTATAGTGATGGCAAAAGCAAGGCGAATAGGAAATTGATGGCGTTTAAAATCAGGTTTAATTATTGGAATTCTGGGGATCAAAACATCTTCCCCTTTATATTTGCCACTAAGAATCGTAGTTTCAATTAGATTGTTCATTCACAGCTAGTCTAGTACCATTGCAAAGTTGAGGTTGATTAATATTACGCAGCATTATAATTGGGGCTCCAATTTTTAGAGCTAAATAATGAGGTGGCAGTCCCGGTAAATCAAGCGAATTCAAAAGTTCCGCCTGGAAGTTCACTACATCAACTCATTTGTTGGCAACAAATTGTCCATCTATTTCTTCTTAAATAGATGCATTAATTTCAGTGACATCTTTGCTTTTGCCTTTAGCTCTTTCACTTAACCAAGTGCGATTTTTATAGTTCTCCGAAATACTTGGAAACACATTTTGAACCAATTCTTTCTTTGAATTCCTTATACAATAGAAATTTGCAGTGTTATTTGGCCATTTGAACTATCATACATACGCAGTAGTCGATTGGGGTATGACCGGCAAAGTTTGTCTGAAGTCAACCGCCAACAATATCATGGCACCGCCAAATATTACTTGGCTACCTCGCAAATCTTTAAGAGTTCGATCTAAAGCTTCAAGTGACTTTTTGTGTGCCATTGTACACTCATCCCATACAATAATCTTACACTGTTGCAAGACTTTGGCCATTGCCGACGTTTTAGAAATATTACATGTAGGCGCTTTGTTAACCTGAATGTTTAAATGCAATTTAAATGCAGAGTGCCCTATACGACCACCATTAATGGATTGCATACTGGCAAGTGCATTTGCAACATATGCAACATACGTACCATACATGGTATTATTTTTTTATAGACAAACCTATTGTTGCAAATGTTGTATATTATATGTTGCATAATGATTCATAATTATTCATACATTTCAGTTATAAGTTATGACCAATTATTGAATTTGTTGATTAGTTGATTGTATGGTGGCAAGTGCATTTGCAACATATGCAACATACGTAACATACATTGTATTATTTTTATTACACAAAAACCTGGTGCAAATAAATACCTTTTCAGCAAAAAAAGAATCATCAAATTCGGTGTTGTCAAACTCGAGATATAAATGGTCAAACATAAATCAAACTCATTTTTATATAATATACTAGCAGACCCGTGCTCGCGTTGCTTCGCAAAGTTATCTTTAATGGAAACATACAAAAATAGACTTTGTTGTTTTTATAATTTTTTATTTCAAAGCCACTGGATAAACAATGTTGGCAGTTTTATTATTTTCAGGAAGAAGTAAATAGTGATTATTTTTTGAGCCAACTCTTGAAAGTTCAACATAAATCTGACCATGGGAAAAAACATGGGAAAAAACATTTTCCCTTAGGTCAACCCCAATAAATTTAAATGATTGACCCTGAGCCTTGTTAATTGTCATGCAAAAGCATGGTTTGATTGGAAATTGTACCCGTCTGAATTGAAAAGGAAGATCTGTTGGTATCATTGGTATCCTTGGAATAAGAGCATATTGTCCTACTGCTGGTCCAGTTAGAATTTGAACCTTTATTATATTTTTGGAAAGTTCTTTGATTTGGAGTCGTGTTCCGTTGCATAGGTTTGGAGGACTTAGATTTCTTATCAGAATTATTGCTGTACCAATTTTTACGTTAAGCTGACATGGCGGTAGACCCGCTGGGCTGAGTGAATTTAAAAATTCCTGAGGGTAGTGCACACTGTCATTATCATTTATAACACTATCAATGGCTTTATATTTATGTAACTCTGTTCTTAAATTCATAAGCACGATTTGGTTGATTTCATCCACAGAGCAATTTTTTGGTGACACAATAGCTCTTTCGCAAAACCAAGAAAATGGTCTAGATTCTAAGGCGTTCAAGTCTCCATACACGCACTTAATAAGTTGTTGTACGCTATGAACAATTTGTCCAAAACTTTCGTTTAATTCAATTATGTTAGAATGTGATGAAATATATTTTCCATTGCGTATTCTGAGGAGTAGTGATGCGAATTGGGAATTGTCACTATTATTTTCAATCTGTACTCTCATATTTATTTTGAGTTGAAGTTTTTGGGCATATCGCCAAATAGAAGATGATTTAAGGCAAGATTTGATGACATCTGCTCGAGTTCCTTTGGGAATCACTGGCATTATTTGTCTAAAATCCCCAGAGAAAACCATTGTGGCTCCACCCATAAGCTTTGACGAAGATTTCAAATCTTTTAAAACTCTATTTACAGCCTCAATGTGAGCTTGATTACTCATCGTGCACTCATCCCAAATAATAAGGACCGCTTCTTGGAATACTTTGGCTATGGCACTATTTTTTGAAATAGAGCACGTTGCTTCTTGGTATGCAATAATGTTTATTGGAAGTTTAAAAGTGAAGTGAGCAGTTCTGCCTTCATAAAGCAAGGTTGCTGCTATTCCAGAAGAAGCAACGGCAAGCACAATTTTACCCTTTTTGGTTAAAAGCCGTTTTTTGATAGGACTTAAGTTTTGTTAAATTTTCCCGCACGTACTGGCATAAACTTTGTTTTTCGTATTGGATTTCTCTTGTGTGTTGGTGTTGAAAATCCATTTGATTAATCCTTGTTGGTTCTGGAAGGCCAAAATTATGAATTCGCTTATCAGTCACCACTAAAACATTATCTTCTATCAAAACTAAACCTTGGTTGAAGATGTCATTTAAAAATTGTAGGTCGTTGTTTCTTTCCTCAGAACGTGCTTGATGTAATATATCTTCACACATACTTTCTTTAAAATGGTCCCATAAGCTTTTAGGTTCAGTTGGCTGACAGAACATTATCAATATCGCAAACAAATCTCTTATTTGTGATGGTGACTGTGTTGCGGAGGCATCAACTAAAGTTTGTTTCCAGTGTTCATCATCTTCAAGAAGTCCCAAGTTTTTGCACGCTGCTTGGTATGTTTGTTCTATTTTACCGTTGACTGTTCTTAACATTTCGAAAGAAACTGGTCCAGGAACATTGTGAAGAAGAATTCGTAAAAAAACATTCACCGGAATTGGGGTGGATTGTACATATATACTCGACCTAGAGTATCGTCTCTTCTGATTCCTGGATGCACTGGAACCAATTGTCCGCGCTTACGACGATTAAATTTATTGTTGCTCCAGGTATAATAGGACACACATAATCACTATTTCCTATCAAAATCTAATTTCTAAAAATTTTAGTTTTTGTCTTGTTTTGTTCAAATTGATCTGCAAGCTTAAAACTGAATGATGAGCTCATATAGTGATTACCCTGGCAATAAAATGTCTCAGCTGACAGCTGTGACAGCAGTTATTGTACATCGGCCAAACAAAATTTATTTTATTAAATTTTTCCCTGCCTGCTAAAGAAGAATTTTGTTTCCGATACTGGAACAGCGGCTGGCTGCGAAGGAGGCGAACACATATACATATACATATACAAAAATGTGGGGAATAGGGTATCCAACAGTTCGTTGCAAACGTACTGTAGCTCTCGCTTATGTTTTTTTTATTTTGTTTTATTTACGTCTGAAGTTTCCTTGGATATTATTTCCAATTTATTACCTATTTATTTTTTTGTATTCCAGCCGTTGCCATGGATTTCATTTTGATCATGAGCATATTATCTGTACAAAAAATTGACAAAAAATAAGAAAAAATTAAATATCTTTACTTACCAAACAAATTAAACAAATATAAATTAGCCCTAAACATTCTTCGGAAAATAAAGAATATTATAAAATTTGTTTCAAGTAAATCGGTGAAGTACTTTTCGAGATCATGTGGGCCAAACATTTTTCTAGTTACGTCTTTATATAATAGTATAGATATAGATAGATAGATGGAAGATAGATTATTATATATAATATATAGATAGGAAAGTTAATATTTTTAATAGAGACTGTTTTACAACGCAGCTAGGCAATATTATTTGACGTATTCTCTGTGATTTCTGTAATAGTAGCTGATTTAAAAATGTGTATTAGACGATTTTCAAGAAATGATTGGCCGGATGGCATCAGAGCATCATACCGTTATATAGTTAATATTTTTAATAGAGACTGTTTGAAAACGCAGTTAGGTAATATTATTAGACGTATTCTCTGTGATTTCTGTAATAGTAGCTGATTCAAAAATGTGTATTAGACGATTTTCAAGAAATGATTGGCCGGATGGCATCAGAGCATCATACCGTTTATCTTGTCGATTTTACTCCTTAAATAAAAATTGGAACTCATAAGGAAAAAGAAAACCTCAACCAGGGGTAGTGCCTCTGCAGATTTTTATGACAGACTGCAGTTTATTCAATTAATTGTATTGAAGTGTTGATGGAGATGTATCTACGCACCCTGCTGCGCGATTATTAATTGAGAGCTTCACTTACTTGGATAAGGCACCAATCAATTCTTTCGCACTGAGAGCTGCCGATTGATGTAGAGTGCTATAATTCTCTTTTACTAAAAGCGGGAGGAATGTCTCACGTAAGGTGTTAACATATGAATTCTTCTGCACCCCAGCCACTTTCAAAAAATTATTTATGGACAAATTACTCACCAGCCCCAGCACAACCAAGCCCAATTTATTGTATAAACAAAGAAAACGCCCAAGCCTCCCCCAACCAACCCGCCACCATTATGAAAACTTCATGAGCACATTTTTTTCTCACCCTCTTCCCCCTCCACTAAATCTCTCTTTTAAAACTCCAAAAATCTTCAACACCCATCCCCCAAACCAACCCCTTCCTCTCCCCCTACCCGTTTCACCACTTAAACCCTTCCATTTATCCCCGCCACCAGGTCGAAAACAGGGACCAATTCTTAAACCTCGCTTCTCACCATTTTTCAAACGCAAACTGAAGTTTTATTTTTTCTCTTTTATTTGTTTTTTCTTTCCTTTACCTTTTCTTTAAAAAACTAGATTATTTATTAAATTTTCTTTTCATTTTTTAAACCTTAAATAAGAATAAGTATTATTTTATTTATTTCTTATGTTAAAACTCTTTGTATTTCATTAACTATTATATTAATTATCTTAGAGAAATATTTTAATAGAGCGATTTCTACATTTTGAAACAAATAAAATACCTAAAAATAAATAAATAAGAATTAACCATGACTTGAAAATATAATAAATAAATAAAAAAAAAAGATATAGGTACTTATTCAGAAAGAGAAATTGGTAAACTTGAGATAAATAATAGTTAAATACAAAATAGTACAAATCCAAGATAGGTACCTATTTGAAATGATACCCGTATTGATTTATACTAGCAGATTTATTTTATTACCCTTCAAAAGATGTTCTTTTTAAAAATAATAATAAACTTCGAAAATCGGTGAAATAGTGTGTGTGATCGAAACCAATAACAAGCACGTCGCCGTGTCGTTGACGTTTTGTTTATTAAGAGAAGAAGATCGACCAAAATTACCAAATTAAAAAATCAAAACAGACCGGTTCCAGTCCCAGGAATCCTTCCCTCTTAAGCCCACAATCCAACCTTCAAGAATCGTAATTGAGTTGTAATTTGTGTAAACACCAAAATTGACTTAACACTAATACTGAACCGAATGCATACAGCATCGGCAGCGTCATGAATAAAATTATCTAAGTGGGCTGACAACGAGGACGACCGGCCCTTCTCTTCCTAATCACTTTTATGTATCTGATTCTATTTATATTTTCAGATACACAAAAGTTAAAAGGAAAACCTGTTCAATTTAGAAATGAAGAGCTCCTCACTAAAGTTGAGCGGGTGAGGTTGACTAACACGATTTCATCACCCGAACTCTGTGTCTTCATCAATGTTAATAGCTCTTTATGTACTGCGTGTGTTGCTTCCTCCCATGTCTTTCTTTACATGAATAATGGATAAACTACTCCGACATTACTTTGAAAAGTGCCAAACCTCAAATATCGTAATTTTACGGATTCCATCCCCTCTATTGGTGCGCATCTGTTTGGAAGAATTAAAATGCGTGCCGTATGCGTTCAGGCACATAATACATTGGCACTTCTTGTTTCATGTAGTCCCTTCCTGTGCTTTGTTGTTTATTTGCTTTAGGATAAACAGGGCCAAACTTATGAAAAAAGGGCCGGCGAACTTACAGGAAAGACACATATAAGAAACTATTAATATATTATGTATTATTGACCATAATGTTATTAAAACAAAAGTTTAAACAAAATTTATTTAATTAGATGGGAGTAAAATTTAATATATTTTATTAAGTGTTTCTTTCAATTAAAAACGAAAAAAAAAACAAGCAAGAGCTGGATAGGGATACCCTATTCCCTTTTCTTATGTGTATGGGTTTGCCCCCCGCAGACAGCCGCTGCGCTGTCCAGTTCCAGAAAAATAATTCTTTACCAGACAGGAAAAATAAAATGCACGACTGGGTCGCACGTACTTGCTCTGTGGGTGCAATAGTACGATGAAAATAAAGTTTTCGAGCAATATGAAGAACTCATTTTTGAAAAAATTGGGAAGAACTAAAAAAGTTTGGCTAAAACTGGAAAACCCGATATACAGAAGTTTACGTTAAGAAACCTTTAGTATACCAAATTAAGATGTCATATTTTGGGGGCTATAAATGATATAAATGTCCGCTTATGGCCAAATTAATAAAATTGTTTAAAAAAAAAAAATTTAATTATTATCATTTGTAGCCAAAAACTTAAATGCAGTTTTCTTCAAAACACTTTATTTGTATTACATACAAAGTTAAGTTTAATAAAAATCGGCAGAATCTTTTTTGAGTAAATAAGAAAAGAAACTACATAATTTGGCCAAAACCTAGTGGCTTTTTGTATGTACCTATGTGTTTAAAAATAAATTCTATAAATCACCTAAAAATCAATACCTTAAACGTTTTTTGGAGAAAATGAAGTAAACCATCAGGTTTCTGAAAAAAATTTTCAAAATCGTTCCACCAGTTTTTTCAAAAAACAGTTTTTTTTTTAAACTTTTCGAAAATATGTATGTTAAAAATTTTGTTCGAGTATGCCAACTTCTAGCACTTTGTAGTTTTTATCAGAAAAATAAAATTAAAAAAATACAAATTAAACCATTTTTGGAAAAAACAGGAGTTAAAAAAAAAATTCAAAACTTTTTTAAAAAACTAAAAAAAAATTTTTTGGAAAAATTTAAGAATTTATATGATTTCTTTTATAAAAGGGCTTCTACATTAAAAATTTCATCGAATTTCAAAAAACCGGTCCTATGGGAGTTACCGTTATAAGACTTTTCCTGAAAAATCTACTCCAATAAAAACATAAAGCTTGTATACATGAAACACTATTCAGAAAGTTTTATCAAAATCTTAGGGGCCGTTTTTGAGAAAAATTAATTTTTCACTAAAAATCCTGTGGCAGGTACCGTTAGTTTTAAAGGTAGAATGCTAATTCGAAAAACCCCTCTGCAGGACGTCATAATAATACTATCTACCAAGTTTGAAGCAAATCGGTCCAGCCGTTTAGGCTGTAGGTGCCGATACAGACGGACGGACAGACAGAGAGAAAGACAGACAGACAGAATTGTCGGACCCACTTTTTTCGACTTCTCTATCGTAATGTCATGTTTGATCGTTAGAATTTTTTTTTCTTACGAATGCATAACTTGCCTTATAATACCTATAATCTCAAGTAAACAATTTAAATACTTGAATTTTTTTAATTATTTTAAGAGTTTTCTCGGAAAAACTAAGTAAAAATAAAATTTCAAAGCTATAGGTCAATCCAGGAAAAAATAAAATGCACGACTGGGTCGCACGTGAGAGTGGTTTAGGGGCTTGAGATTTTGATAAAAATAAAATTTTCAAAATTCTTAAATAAATTAATACTTAAACTAATTTGAGCTGAAAAAAAAGGACCCCATTTTATTTCTTGGATACATTTGAAATTATGAGAATAAATTTATAAAAATCTGTGTAGCGGTTTTTGAGAAAAAAAGTTTTTTTGAAAAACTTTTTGAAAACAATTTAAAAAAAATTAAAAAAAAAAGTTTTGAGATAACAATCAAACATGACATTACGATGATAGCGAAGACGAAAAAAGATGGTCTAAAAATTCTGTCCGTCTGTAGATATGTCTGTCTATCTGTCTGTATTTCTGTCTGTCTGTCCATCTGTCTGTCTGTCTGTCGGTCTGTCTGTCTGTCTGTCTGTCTGTCTGTCTGTCTGTATGTATAGAGACCTACAGCCCAAACGGGTGGGCCGAATTGCTTCAAACTTGGTATATAGACTTTTTTAGGTATTGTTCAGAGGGGAAACTGAAATTTTTGTTTAGCTCAAAAAATAACGGTACCTGCCATACAACGTTAAAGCTTATTTTTCTCAAAAACGGCTCTAACAATTTTTATTTAAAAAAACGACTCAACCGATTCTTTCGAAACTTCGCACACAGATAGCTGTAGGTAGGTCAATTTGTATTGCACACCAATATTTTTGAAAAATATTTTTTTGTATTTTTAAAATTATTTAAAAAAAAAATTAAAAAATTAATATTTTGAAAACTGCTTATTAAATTTTGTTCTAAAAATTTTAAATAAATGTATTTGCTGAAACCTATAAGCTGCCGTTTTTGAATTTTTTTCAAAAAGTTTTTAAAAAAAAACTTTTTTTCTCAAAAACCGCTCCACAGATTTTTATAAATTTTTTATCATAAATTCAAATGTATCCAAGAAATAAAATGGCTTACTTTTTTTTCAGCTCAAATTAGTTTAAGTATGGGCTGTAGTAGGTGTCTGTACATACAGACAGACAGACAGACAGACAGACAGACAGACAGACAGACAGACATACAGACGGACAGAATTTTTAGACCATCTTTTTTCGTCTTCGCTCTCATCGTAATGTCATGTTTGATTGTTATCTCAAAACTTTTTTTTTCGACGGATGCATAACTTGCCTTATAGTACCATCTGATAGAGAGTTGTAAGGAACTAGGTATACTAAACAAAGTTTGTTTGAATTCGATACAACCGTTGACAACTTATGGCCATTTGAAAAAAAGACGTTAAGACCAGATCTCCTTTATTAGCATTGTTTGTCAAAAACTAAAAACGCAGTTCTCTTAAGAACACTAAAAGAATATAACACACAAAGTTTAATCAAAATCTATAGAGCCATTTTTGAGAAAATTAGAAAAAATCAAAAAAATTGGCTAAAACTGAACTGCTCGTTGTATGAGAGCTACCATTTACAAAAGCTTCACTGAAAAATTTACAAAGCCATCCTATAGAACACTTTAAAAAACGATGCAAAACGAAGTTTAAGTCAATTCAATTAAGTCGTTGCGAACTTATGGCCATTTGAAAAAAGCCATTTAAACCTGATTTTCGTGATTTTTTTGAAAACGCTATTTTGTTAGAAGTATCTTAAGTAAGTTAAATCTTGAGTTTTATCATAATCGTTAGAGCCGTTTTCGAGCAAATCTGAAATAAAAAAAACCGTTACATGAAAGTACCACTTTGAGCCGGGCTAAAACGAAACAAAAATGAAATGCACGACTGGGTCGCACGAACTTGCTCTAATGTGTGACAGTGGTGTAGGAGCTTGAGATTTTGATAAAAATTCATTTTTCAAAATTCTTAAATAAATACTTAAACTAATTTGAGCTGAAAAAATGTAAGCCATTTTATTTCTTGGATAAATTTAAATTTATGAGAATAAATTTATAAAAATCTGTGGAGCGGTTTTTGAGAAAAAAAGTTTTTTATTTATAGGTATTCAGCAAATACATTTATTTAAAATTTTTAGAAACAAATTTAATAAGCAGTTTTCAAAATATTAATTTTTAAAATTTTTTTTTAAAATGCTTTTAAAAATACAATAAAACATTTTTTAAAAATATTGGTATGCAATACAAATTGAGCTACCTACAACTATATGTGTGTGAAATTTCGAAAGAATCGGTTGAGTCGTTTTCGAGTTAGTCGAAAGCAAACAAAAAACGGACCTATGGAAAGTACCGTTCTTAGCCATTTTTTAAAACTTTTTTTTTAGCCATATGATTGGTCGTACCTAAAAAGCAACACTGATTTTTTTAAATAGAAATCGTTAGAGCCGTTTTTGAGAAAAATAAGCTTTAATGTAACTGTTGTATGGCAGGTACCGTTATTTTTTGAGCTAAAAAAAAAATTGCAATTTCCCCTCTGTACAATACCTTAAAAAATTCTATATACCAAGTTTGAAGCAATTCGGCCCACCCGTTTGGGCTGGAGGTCTCTATAAATACAGAAAGACAGACAGACATACAGACGGACAGAATTTTTAGACCATCTTTTTTCGTCTTCGCTATCATCGTAATGTCATGTTTGATTGTTATCTCAAAACTTTTTTTTTCGACGAATGCATAAGTTGCCTTATAGTATACCTATAATCGTAAGTACAAATATTGAAAATCGTTCGACCAGTTTTTTTAAAAAAGGTTATGTTTGAAAAACTTTTCCAAAAAATATTTTGAAATTTATTTGAGTATGTAAATATATGGCAATCTGTAGGTTATTGCAAATATTGGTTCTATGAGAGGTACCGTTATCAGACAAATTTTGAAAAAAAAATCTAACCGAAAGATAGATTGTCTTGCAAAAATAGCATTCTGAAAGTTTTATCAAAATCGTTAGAGCCGTTTTTGATAAAATCAATTCCAACTCCACACCATACAATATACCAATTCTATAGAATCTAATATATAAAAATAAGTTGCCTTATGTTCGGGCTCGATAAACTCGAGAATGGCTGGGCCGAATTTTTCCATATTTTTTTATAAAGGGAGCTATCTTATTAAGGAAGGTCTTTTTGTGAAATTTGGTCAAAATTCGGTAAAGGGCAAATCGCAAAATGCATTTTTAGTGCATTTAGTCATATTGATAACAACATTTTTTGTTAGGTCTTCTGAGTATGTCGACAAAGGTTTCCGGCCAAACTTCGGTAAAATAATTTGCCACAACTGCAGTTTTATTGCATTCTGTCAAAATACTAACAAATCTTTTGGTAGCATCTTCTGAGGATGCCTGCAAAAGTTTCTGTGAAGTTTGGTCAAAATTCTGTATAGCGGTAGCGTGTTTCTTTTTGATCTAGCATTTTCGTCGACACATAAAGTATTTTTTCCGTAATTATAGAAAATTATTTTTATTTTCAATGTGTCAATTTAATTTTAATAAAATTGGAATAAGTTTGTAATCTGCGATTTTGGACAAATCATCGGGATGAAATGACTAAGGAAATATTACATCGAATGGGAAATATTTATTCAAACCAGAACTTGGATTTTAGCTACGATTCGATCTGAAAATAAAATAACATTAGCGCTTGCGTTGTCTGGGATTGCGCAAACTTTGTTAGACGTGGTCGAACAGCTCACTCTGCATTAAAATTGCCATTGAACATGCAAGTAAATGAATTTCAAACATGTAACATTTCAAAAACATCTGGAATGGCAAAAAAGCACGATGGTTCACAAGAAATTATAGGAAGCCCTTAATCGAACGTTAAAAGATTAACGAGGAAATCAACGTTTATTTGGTGGTGTATTGATATTGTTAGCAGGGGAATTTAGGCAAACATTTTTCCAATTTTTTATCACGGACAACTTTATGTTGGACGTTGGCAAGTGGGTAAACCGTCCTTATTGTTTATTTATGCATTAAATGCGAAAATAAAAAAAATTGTTTATCAAAAAGCTCTTGAGTAATGCAAATGGTTCATTTAAATTTTTTTTAAATTAATTAATAAATTATATAAGAAAAATGATTGAATTGAGTTTAAGGTTGCATGATACACAACAATTTGTTTTCTGCTCCGGAGCGTAAATGAAGAGTGAGGATGGTTTCCCAACTAGGAAACACGCCACATTATAATCGCTGACGGCAAATCAGTTGAAGAAAAGGAAATTCGCGGAATTTGGCATTCTTCTCCTTTGAACGGTCCTTTCAAAATCCTTGCCACTACCACATTGTTCATCAGCTTCTTCACAATCAGTTGGGTTCCATTGCACAGTTTCGGGGCATAAAGGTTTTGTAGCATTAAGATGACAGATCCAACTTTAAAACTCAAACGATGAGGCGGCATGCCAGGCAAATCCAATGAACACTTGCATATTCACACTCAATGGAATGGTTTGCACATACCGAAAAAAACGATGCCTTGAGACATGAGATTTATTCATACGCCGCTGTTGGTTTCAGAATCACGGGAAGTGATTTCGGAAATCCGCTTGCTATATCACCACTTTTGCCATGACTGATTGCTTTGAAATGCTGCAAACAGGATTTTCTTTGATTCGCAGGTTTAACGAAAGCTTCAGTGATCAGTGTGCTGTTCTTTTACCTTCCAACAGTGTTGCAGCAATTATTGTAGATGCGAGAGCTAACGCAATTCCACTTTGAGCACGTATTTCTGCTAATATTAATTAAATCAAGAACATTTTTCCAGTTCCGCCGGGCGCATCAACAAATAAAATGCACGACTGGGTCTAATGCTCTAATGTGTAACAGTTGTCTAGGGGCTTGAGATTTTGATAAAATAAAATTTTCAAAATTCTTAAATAAATACTTAAACTAATTTGAGCTGAAAAAAAGTACACCATTTTATTTCGTGGATAAATTTGAATTTATGAGCGTAAATTTATAAAAATCTGTGGAGCGGTTTTTTAAAAAAAAGATTTTTTTGAAAAAAAAATTCAAAAAAAATTCAAACACGCCATTTCATAGGTATTCAGCAAATACATTTATTTATAATTTTTAGAAAAAAAATTTAATAAGCAGTTTTCAAATTATTAATTTAAAATTTTTTTTTTTAGATGCTTTTAAAAATACAAAAAAATATTTTTCAAAAATATTGGTATGCAGTACAAATTGAGCTTCCTACAACTATGTGTGAAATTTCGAAAGAATCGATTCAGTCGTTTTCGAGATAGTCGAAAACAAAAGAACGGTCCTATGGAAAGTACCGTTCTTAGACATTTTTTTAAAACTTTTTTTCAGCCATATATTGGTCGTACCTAAATAGCAACACTGATTTTTTTAAATCGAAATCGTTCAAGCCGTTTTTGAGAAGAATAAGCTTTAACGTAACGTTATTTTTTGAGCTAAAACAAATTTCAATTTCATCTCTGTACAATACCTAAAATAAAATGCACGACTGGGTCGCACGAACTTGCTCTAATGAGTGACGGTGGTTTATGGGCTTGAGATTTTGAAAAAAATAAAATTTTCAAAACTCTTAAATAAATACTTAAACTAATTTGAGCTGAAAAAAAAGTACGCCATTTTATTTCTTGGATAAATTTCAATTTATTGGATAAATTTCAATTTATGAGAATAAATTTAGAAAAATCTGTGGAGCGGTTTTTGAGAAAAAAAGTTTTTTTTGAAAAACTTTTTGAAAAAATTTTTCAAAAAAAATTCAAAGGCGCCAGTTCATAGTTATTCAGCAAATACATTTATTTAAAATTTTTAGAAAAAAAATTAATAAGCAGTTTTCAAAATATTAATTTTTTTTTATTTTTATTTTCTAAAATGCTTTTAAAAATACAAAAAAATATTTTTCAAAAATATTGGTATACAATACAAATTGAGCTACCTACAGCTATATGTGTGTGAAATTTCGAAAGAATCGGTTGAGTCGTTTTCGAGATAGTCGAAAGCAAAAAAAACGGTCCTATGGAAAGTACCGTTCTTAGCCATTTTTTAAAACTTTTTTTTCAGCCATATGATTGGTCGTACCTAAAAAACGACACTGATTTTTTTAAATAAAAATCGTTAGAGCCGTTTTTGAGAAAAATAAGCTTTAAAATAACGGTTGTATGGCAGGTACCGTTATTTTTTGAGCTAAAAAAAAAATTTCAATTTCCTCTCTGTACAATACCTAAAAAAGTCTATATACCAAGTTTGAAGCAATTCGGCTCACCCGTTTGGGCTGTAGGTCTACATACAGACAGACAGACAGACAGACAGACATACAGACGGACAGAATTTTTAGACCATCTTTTTTCGTCTTCGCTATCATCGTAATGTCATGTTTGATTGTTATCTCAAAACTTTTTTTTTCGACGAATGCATAACTTGCCTTATAGTACCTATAATCGCAAGTAAAAATCTATATACGAAATTTGAAGCAATTCAGCCCACCCATTTGGGCTGTAGGTGTCTTTACATACAGACAGACAGACATACAGACGGACAGAATTTTTAACTTTTTTTTTCAAGACGAATGCATAACTTGCCTTATAGTACCTAAAATCGCAAGTAAAAAACTTTTTGATTATATATATCGATATCATTGTATTTAAAATTAAATATTTCTTAACAACACTTATGTATGTTTTAAGTTTAAAATGTGTTTCCTGTCAGTTTTTAAATATTGCAATTATATTTTTACTTGCGATTATAGGTACTATAAGGCAAGTTATGCATTCGTCGAAAAAAAAAGTTTTAAGACAATCAAACATGACATTACGATGAAAGCGAAGACGAAAAAAGATAGTCTAAAAATTCTGTCCGTCTGTATGTCTGTCTGTCTGTCTGTCTGTCTGTATGTAGACCTACATCCCAAACGGGTTGGCCGAATTGCTTCAAACTTGGTATATAGACTTTTTTAGGTATTGTACAGAGGGGAAATTGAAATTTTTTTTTAGCTCAAAAAATAACGGTACCTGCCATACAACCGTTACGTTAAAGCTTATTATTCTCAAAAATATCTCTAACGATTTCGATTTAAAAAAATCAGTGTTGCTTTTTAGGTACGATCAATCATATGGCTGAAAAAAAATTTTAAAAAATGGCTAAAAACGGTACTTTCCATAGGACGGTTTTTTTTTTGCTTTCGACTATCTCGAAAACGACTCAACCGATTCTTTCGAAATTTCACACACATATAGCTGTAGGTAGCCCAATTTGTATTGCATACCAATATTTTTGAAAAATATTTTTTTGTAATTTTAAAAGCATTTTTTTTTTTAAATTTAAAAAATTAATATTTTGAAAACTGCTTATTAAATTTTTTTCAAAAAATTTGAAATAAATGTATTTGCTGAATACCTACGAACTGGCGTTTTTGAATTTTTTTTAAAATTTTTTTTCAAAAAGTTTTTCAAAAAAAACTTTTTTTCTCAAAAACCGCTCCACAGATTTTTATAAATTTATTCTCATAAATTCAAATGTATCCAAGAAATAAAATGGCGTACTTTTTTTTCAGCTCAAATTAGTTTAAGTATTTATTTAAGAATTTTGAAAATTTTATTTTTATTAAAATCTCAAGCCCCTAAACCACTGTCACTCATTAGAGCAAGTTCGTGCGACCCAGTCGTGCATTTTATTTAAATTGTAATTCATTTAATCCATATGTAACTAAGATTTGTCTAACCGAGCGAAGCCGGGTGGGTCAGCTAGTCTAATATATAAAAATAAGTTGCCTTATGTTCGGGCTCGATAAACTCGAGAATGGCTGGGCCGAATTTTTCCATATTTTTTTATAAAGGTAGCTATCTTATTGAGGAAGGTCTTTTTGTGAAATTTGGTCAAATTTCGGTAAAGGGCAAATCGCAAAATGCATTTTAAGTGCATTCTGTCATATTAATAACATTTTTTGTAGGGTCTTCTGAGTATGTCGACAAAGGTTTCCGGCCAAACTTCGGTAAAATAAGTTGATCTAACTGCAGTTTTATTGCATTCTGTCAAAATACTAACAAATTTTTTGGTAGCATCTTCTGAGGATGCCTGCAAAGGTTTCTGTGAAGTTTGGTCAAAGTTCTGTAAAGCGGTAGCGTGGTTCTTTTTGATCTAGCATTTTTGTCGACACATAATGCATATTTCCCGTAATTATAGAAATTTATTTTTATTTTCAATGTGTCAATTTAATTTTAATAAAATTGGAATAAGTTTGTAATCTGCGATTTTGGACAAATCATCGGGATGAAATGACTGAGGAAATATTACATCGAATGGGAAATATGTATTCAAACCAGAACTTGGATTTTAGCTACGATTCGATCTGAAAATAAAATAGCATTAGCGCTTGCGTCGTCTGGGATTGCGCAAACTTTGTTAGACGGTGGTCGAACAGCTCACTCTGCATTAAAATTGCCATTGAACATGCAAGTAAATGAATTTCAAACATGTAATATTTCAAAAACATCTGGAATGGCAAAGGTTTTACAGCAATGTAAAATAATCATTTGGGATGAGTGCACGACGGTTCACAAGAAATTATTGGAAGCCCTTAATCGAACGTTAAAAGATTAACGAGGAAACCAACGTTTATTTGGTGGTGTATTGATATTGTTAGCAGGGGAATTTAGGCAAACATTTTTCCAATTTTTTATCACAGACAACTTTATGTTGGACGTTGGCGAGTGGGTAAACCGTCTTTATTGTTTATTTATGCATTAAATGCGAAAATAAAAAAAAATTGTTTATCAAAAAGCTCTTGAGTAATGCAAATGGTTCATTTAAAAAATTGTTAAATTAATTAATAAATTATATAAGCAAAATGATTGAATTGAGTTTAAGGCTGCATGATACACAACAATTTGATTTCTGCTCCGGAGCGTAAATGAAGAGTGAGGATGGTTTCCCAACTAGGAAACACGCCACATTATAATAGCTGACGGCAAATCAGTTGAAGAAAAGGAAATTCGCGGAATTTGGCATTCTTCTCCCTTGAACGGTCCTTTCAAAATCCTTGCCACTACCACATTATTCATCAGCTTCTTCACAATCAGTTGGGTTCCATTGCACAGTTTCGGGGCATAAAGGTTTCGTAGCATTAAGATGACAGATCCAACTTTAAAACTCAAATGATGAAGCGGCATGCCAGGCAAATCCAAAGAATACTTGCATATTCACACTCAATGGAATAAACGACGCCTTGAGACATGAGATTTATTCATACGCCGCTGTTGGTTTCAGAATCACGGGAAGTGATTTCGGAAATCCGCTTGCTATATCACCACTTTTGCCATGACTGATTGCTTTGAAATGCTGCAAACAGGATTTTCTTTGATTCGCAGGTTTAACGAAAGCTTCCGTAGCATACTGAGCATGCTGTTCTTCCACCTTCCAACAGTGTTGCAGCAATTCCTGTAGATGCGAGAGCTAACGCAATTCCACTTTGTGCACGTATTGCTGCTAATATTAATTAAGTCAAGAACATTTTTCCAGTTCCGCCGGGCGCATCAACAAATAAAATGCACGACTGGGTCTAATGCTCTAATGTGTGACAGTTGTCTAGGGGCTTGAGATTTTGAAAAAAATAAAATTTTCAAAATTCTTAAATAAATACTTAAACTAATTTGAGCTGAAAAAAGTAGACCATTTTATTTCTTGGATAAATTTGAATTTATGAAAGTAAATTTATAAAAATCTGTGGCCATTTCATAGGTATTCAGCAATTACATTTATTTATAATTTTTAGAAAAAAAATTAATAAGCAGTTTTCAAAATATTGATTTAAATTTTTTTTTTTAGATGTTTTTAAAAATACAAAAAAATATTTTTCAAAAATATTGGTATGCAGTACAAATTGAGCTACCTACAACTATATATGTGTGAAATTTCGAAAGAATCGGTTGAGTCGATCGGTTGAGTCGTTTTCGAGATAGTCGAAAACAAAAAAAACGGTCCTATGGAAAGTACCGTTCTTAGACATTTTTTAAAACTTTTTTTTCAGCCATATAATTGGCCGTACCTAAAAAGCAACACTGATTTTTTGTAAATGGAAATCGTTAGAGCCGTTTTTGAGAAGAATAAGCTTTACCGTAACGGTTATATGCCAGGTACCGTTATTTTTTGAGCTAAAAAAAAATTCAATTTCCCCTCTGTACAATACCTAAAAAAAATCTATATACCAAGTTTGAAGCAATTCAGCCCACCCGTTTGGGCTGTAGGTGTCTATACATACAGACAGACAGACAGACATGCAGACGGACAGAATTTTTAACTTTTTTTTTAAAGACGAATGCATAACTTGCCTTATAGTACCTAAAATCGCAAGTCAAAAACTTTTTGATTATAAATATCGATATCATTGTATTTAAAATTAAATATTTCGTCATATTAATAACAAAATTTTTTGTAGGGTTTTCTGAGTATGTCGACGAAGGTTTCCGGCCAAACTTCGGTAAAATAATTTTCCACAACTGCAGTTTTATTGCATTCTGTCAAAATACTAACAAATCTTTTGGTAGCATCTTCTGAGAATGCCTGCAAAGGTTTCTGTGAAGTTTGGTACCCAAAATTCTGTAAAGCGGTAGTGGTTCTTTTTGATCTAGCATTTTTGTCGACACATAAAGTTTTTTTCCCGTAATTATAGAAAATTATTTTTATTTTCAATGTGTCAATTTAATTTTAATAAAATTGGGAAAAGTTTGTAATCTGCGATTTTGGACAAATCATCGGGATGAAATGACTGAAGAAATATTACATCGAATGCGAAATATTTATTCAAACCAGAATTTGGATCTTAGCTACGATTCGATCTGAAAATAAAATAGCATAAGCGCTTGCGTCGTCGTCTGGTATTGCGCAAACTTTGTTAGACGGTGGTCGAACAGCTCACTCTGCATTAAAATTGCCATTGAACATGCAAGTAAATGAATTTCAAACATGTAGTATTTCAAAACCATCTGGAATGGCAAAGGTTTTACACCAATGTAAAATAATCATTTGGAATGAGTGCACGATGGTTCACACGAAATTATTGGAAGCCCTTAATCGAACGTTAAAAGATTAACGAGGAAACCAACGTTTATTTGGTGGTGCATTGATATTGGTAGCAGGGGAATTTAGGCAAACATTTTTTTCAATTTTTTTATCACGGACAACTTTATGTTGGACGTTGGCGAGTGGGTAAACCGTCTTTATTGTTTATTTATGCATTAAATGCGAAAATAAAAAAAATTGTTTATCAAAAAGCTCTTGAGTAATGCAAATGGTTCATTTAAAAAATTGTTAAATTAATTAATAAATTATATAAGAAAAATGATTGAATTGAGTTTAAGGCTGTATGATACACAACAATTTGTTTTCTGCTCCGGAGCGTAAATGAAGAGTGAGGATGGTTTCCCAACTAGGAAACACGCCACATTATAATAGCTGACGGCAAATCAGTTGAAGAAAAGGAAATTCGCGGAATTTGGCATTCTTCTCCTTTGAACGGTCCTTTAAAAATCCTTGCCACTACCACATTGTTCATCAGCTTCTTCACAATCAGTTGGGTTCCATTGCACAGTTTCGGGGCATAAAGGTTTCGTAGCATTAAGATGACAGATCCAACTTTAAAACTCAAATGATGAGGCGGCATGCCAGTCAAATCCAAAGAACACTTGCATATTCACACTCAATGGAATGGTTTGCACATACCGAAAAAAACGATGCCTTGAGACATGAGATTTATTCATACGCCGCTGTTGGTTTCAGAATCACGGGAAGTGATTTCGGAAATCCGCTTGCTATATCACCACTTTTGCCATGACTGATTGCTTTGAAATGCTGCAAACAATTTTCTTTGATTCGCAGGTTTAACGAAAGCTTCAGTGATCAGTGTGCTGTTCTTTCACCTTCCAACAGTGTTGCAGCAATTATTGTAGATGCGAGAGCTAACGCAATTCCACTTTGAGCACGTATTTCTGCTAATATTAATTAAATCAAGAACATTTTTCCAGTTCCGCCGGGCGCATCAACAAATAAAATGCACGACTGGGTCTAATGCTCTAATGTGTAACAGTTGTCTAGGGGCTTGAGATTTTGATAAAATAAAATTTTCAAAATTCTTAAATAAATACTTAAACTAATTTGAGCTGAAAAAAAGTACACCATTTTATTTCGTGGATAAATTTGAATTTATGAGAGTAAATTTATAAAAATCTGTGGAGCGGTTTTTTAAAAAAAAGTTTTTTTTGAAAAAAAATTTCAAAAAAAAATTCAAACACGCCATTTCATAGGTATTCAGCAAATACATTTATTTATAATTTTTAGAAAAAATTTAATAAGCAGTTTTCAAATTATTAATTAAAAATTTTTTTTTTTAGATGCTTTTAAAAATACAAAAAAAATATTTTTCAAAAATATTGGTATGCAGTACAAATTGAGCTACCTACAAATATATGTGTGAAATTTCGAAAGAATCGGTTGAGTTATTTTCGAGATAGTCGAAAACAAAAAAAACGGTCCTATGGAAAGTACCGTTCTTAAAAATTTTTTAAAACTTTTTTTTCACCCATATAATTGGTCGTACCTAAAAAGCAACACTGATTTTTTTAAATCGAAATCGTTAGAGCCGTTTTTGAGAGCAATAAGCTTTAACGTAACGGTTATATGGCAGGTACCGTTATTTTTTGAGCTAAAAAAATTTCAATTTCCCCCTCTGTACAATACCTACAAAAATCTATATACCAAGTTTGAAGCAATTCAGTCCACCCGTTTGGGCTGTAGGTGTCTATACATACATTCAGACAGACAGACATACAGACGGACAGAATTTTTAACTTTTTTTTTCAAGACGAATGCATAACTTGCCTTATAGTACCTAAAATCGAAAGTAAAAAACTTTTTGATTATAAATATCGATATCATTGTATTTAAAATTAAATATTTCTTAACAACACTTATGTATGTTTTAAGTTAAAAATGTGTTTCCTGTCAGTTTTTAAATACTGCAATTACATTTTTTGAATTGTAATTCATTTAATCCGTATGAAACTAAGATTTGTCTAACCGAGCGAAGCCTGGTGGGTCAGCTAGTAGGGTATAAAAAAACAACTGATCATATTAGAGTGTCCTGTGGCGCATTGGTAAGAGTTTTTGACTCATACCCTCATCTACCAATACCAACCATATTAGAAGGTTTGATGGTGTTAAAACCTTTCTTCCGCCGAAGAAGAAGAAGAAGAAGAAGAAGAAGAAGAAGAAGAAGAAGAAGAAGAAGAAGAAGAAGAAGAAGAAGAAGAAGAAGAAGAAGAAGAAGAAGAAGAAGAAGAAGAAGAAGAAGAAGAAGAAGAAGAAGAAGAAGAAGAAGAAGAAGCAGAAAGAAATTCAATTATAGTTATAAAATTATTATTTTATATTGTTTATCAATCTAACAGTTGGGGTATAGGTATTACGTAACAGAAATATTGTTTAACCTTCATTTTCTTAATATGATGAAAACGAAGGTTCTTACGCATTTTCTGGATAGGAAAAATGGAACATGCATCTTAAGAATCAGACAAGATATATAATTTTTGAAATGCCGTTATTTCTTCTCAAATTCCCGTTAAATGATAATAAAATTGGAGATAGTCACCTTCCATAAAACGCTTTTTTGCTTGTTCTCTAGGTATTTATGGTTTTATGCAGGAAAAAATCGAGGTTTTCATCAAACACGACATTACGATTATAGAGAAGCCCAAGCACCCGTCCTTTAAAGAAACGGTTTTACTTGCAATTTATTATAGGTACTATAAGGCAAGGTATACATTCGTAAACAAAAATTTTTTTTTTTGGACAATCAAACATAACATTACGATGATAGAGAAGTCTAAAAAAGTGGCCACGACAATTCTGTTTGTCTGTCTGTATGTCTGTATGTCTGTATGTCTGTATGTCTGTATGTCTGTATGTCTGTATGTCTGTATGTCTGTATGTCTGTATGTCTGTATGTCTGTATGTCTGTATGTCTGTATGTCTGTATGTCTGTATGTCTGTATGTCTGTATGTCTGTATGTCTGTATGTCTGTATGTCTGTATGTCTGTATGTCTGTATGTCTGTATGTCTGTATGTCTGTATGTCTGTATGTCTGTATGTCTGTATGTCTGTATGTCTGTATGTCTGTATGTCTGTATGTCTGTATGTCTGTATGTCTGTATGTCTGTATGTCTGTATGTCTGTATGTCTGTATGTCTGTATGTCTGTATGTCTGTATGTCTGTATGTCTGTATGTCTGTATGTCTGTATGTCTGTATGTCTGTATGTCTGTATGTCTGTATGTCTGTATGTCTGTATGTCTGTATGTCTGTATGTCTGTATGTCTGTATGTCTGTATGTCTGTATGTCTGTATGTCTGTCTGTCTGTCCGTCTGTCGGTCTGTCTGTCTGTCTGTCTGTCTGTCTGTCTGTCTGTCTGTCTGTCTGTCTGTCTGTTTGTTTGTTTGGTTTTATTTGGCACAATGCAGCCATTCAAAATTCAAAATTTACAAAATATTTACAATAAATTTTGTCTTGATTGTATCTCATTAGTTTTATCAGTTTTATTTTATGTGGTATCGTGGTATTTCTTTTTTAAACTCAGATGTAAAAGTATATGGAACAGTGTTGTATAAAAGGCTTAGCGCTTGGGTAGATGCTCATGATAAGCTTAGTGAGTTTCAGGCTGGGTTTCGTAAGGGCTATTCCACAGCCGACAATATCTACTAAGTTTGTGCAAGCGCTGGAAAAAATGTATCAGCGAACGAATGCAAATATATTCAACGGCCAAGAAAAATCTGAAAGTTTTGAAATAAATCGTGGAGTTAAACAAGGCTGTAATCTGAGTCCTCTTCTGTTTGCACTATTTCTGGATGATATAGTGGATTGGCTTACCTGTGGAGTTGAAGTTGGCTGCTCGAAAATCAAGGTGATAATGTATGCAGATGATATAGTTCTACTGGCAGACACCCTGTTCTCTTCAAATGATGATCAATAAACTATATGAGTACCTATTGTAAAATCTGGAGCTTGGAAGTTAACGTTGCAAAATCTAAAGTAATGATATTTCAAAAAGGATCTGGCAGAACAGCAAGAGATGAAAGATGGAAATTCGGAGAACAAACCGTTGAAGTTGTTAAAAAATACACATATTTGGGATTGGATCTGACGTTTAATCTTAAAATGTAAAAACATCTCAAATCTAAACTCAATAAGGCTAAGGCAGCAATCTGCTCCAATTGGAAAAGGATTTTTTGCAACAGACACGTTACTTTTACTTCAAAGTTTAGTGTTTTTAATGCAACGGCTCAGTCAATACTCTTTTATGGAGCTCAAGTGTGGGGTGCACAAAAGTTTGAAATCGTCGAGTACCTTCTACGTTTTTTTCTCAGGAAGGTTTTTTACTTGCCCCTGCATACGCCAAAATATATGTATAACTTGGAGACAGGACTTTCGACTATGTTTATCTCGACTCTAAAATTGAATGCGGATTATTTATCGAGGGTGGTAAATATGAGTGAGACCAGGCTCCCTAAGGTAATAATGCGGTATGCTATGCAATATAAAACGCTTTTTATTAAGGAATGGACGAAGCTGGCGGCAGACTGTGGTGTTATTATAAATTGGTCAGAGACAGGTCAATGGAAAAAGTCTTTTTACGAAGTCATCATGCTCACTGATGAAAATGAGAGGTACACTCTTATAGAAAAAGCTCGCGGGTCAACAGAAAGACTATACTACTCGAAGGCAAATCTTAATCCAAATGAGCTAAACTATTTTAACAACCGCTTCTCCTGTTTCTTTATTGGGACAATTTTCAAAATCAGAGGAGAACTGATTAAACTCAACTACATGCCGCATCGGAACGAGGGTAACGTAAACGAAATGTGCAATCTGTGTAACCTACGAAAGAGGGAAGATGTTATGCACTTTATAGGAAACTGTCCAATATTTAAGGAGATAAGGCGAGTCTACTTCGGAAAAAATATTTTACAGGAAGAAGAGGTGCTTTTTTATCTGAACGGCGGAGACTGGAAGCTACTTTTTGATTATTTTATTGAAGCCAGCGCGTATAGGGCTAGAATAATTAACGAACATTTTTAAATAACACTCTCTTTTTATGTTCTTATAAATATACACATCAATATTTAAGATAAAAAATACTCGAAAAGAAATAATGTTTCCCGAAGCTAAAAGCCCCGCAAACGTAAACTTGGCATTTATTATTATTTTTGTTTTAACTAAACTAAAAGTCCTTTGTTTTAACTAAACTAAAAGTCTTATTTGGCAAAAATCTTGTAAAGTTTAAGAAAACTTATTATTAAATTAATGAACGTATAAAGAATAGTTCAACGAAATTTCGCCACTCGTGCAGACGACTGTTATGTCATGCCTTTAAATATTCATGCTTATCTCAATGACTTATGTACTATTTATTAATTTGAATAAAGATCTATCTATCTATCTATCTATCTATCAGTTTTATTTTATGTACATTTTCTTTGGCAATATAATATCATTAATAAGTAGATAGTTAATTAAAAATTAAGTAATATAAATATTGTTAAAAATTTGCTTTTGCATAATTTATCACATTCTTTTTAAAAATATAAATATTTGAAGCGTTTTTAATTTCATTTGGCAGATTATTAAATATTGCAAGTCCCCTATACATAGCTCTATTTTGTCCTGCTACCGTGCGATGAAAGTCTAACCGAAAGTTGTTGTTACTCCTCAGATTGTAGGGTTGTACTTCTCCAATAAACTTAACTCGGTCTGATAAGTTACGTGGTAGGATTCCTTGTGTAAGCTTGAAAACGAACAGAAGAACATTAAACACAATCCGCTGGTTAATGCTTAGCCATTTTAAGGTGCTCAGCATAAATGAAATTGGAGTAAGACGATCGCATCTTAGGATTCAACGCATTGCTTTGTTTTGTAGTCTCTGCAATCTCGTTATATCTTCTTTGTTGCACTGAAAAAGAACAGAAGAGCAATATTCGAAATGTGGTTTAATTATTACGTTATACACTTTAATTGCATTGTTCAATGATAACCTGTTACGTATTCTATAAAAAAAAACCGACTTTCTTCGAAACTTTTTTGCAAATGCACTCAACGTGGTCTTTTAATTTAAGTTCATTGTCTATAAAAACACCCAGATACTTTATATTTGAAACCATTTCAATTTTGACGTTATCAATCAAAAGCTCATCATCGAAGTTGGGTACTATTTAAAATCATACATTTGGTCTTTTTCGTATTAAGTTTTAGTTTGTTCATTTTAAGCCAGTTATTCAAAGCTTCAAGGTCATGCTGCAACAACTGTGTCATTAGTTTAACATCGCCACCGGCAATATATAATAACGCGTCATCGGCAAAAAGTCTCAATTTGGCACATAGGATAACACCACTCATATCATTTATGTAAAGTATGAAGAGTAATGTTCCGAGAAGGGATCCTTGCGGGACTCCTTTTTGTATTTCCATGTCATCAGATAATGTGTTGTTGAAGACTGTGCACTGCTGTCTATTCGATAAGTATGATTGAAACCAACTCCATTCACTTCCCTGGATACCATAATCGAACAGTTTTTCTAAGAGGATTGATCTATCCACGGTTTCAAAAGCGCGTTGTAGATCTATAAACACTCCTAAAATTTTTTGTCTATCATCAATAAGACATCGCCAATCATTAAGAACCATATTTAAAGCTGTTTCACAAGAATGTTTTTCTCTAAATCCCGATTGCTCTTCGATGATAATATTATTCTCATCTAAAAATTTCTTTAATTGTATATGCACCACTTTTTCCAGTACTTTTTCCAAAATAGGAAGCATATTTATTAGGCGAAACTCCTCTGCTTTCTTTGTTCCATTCACTTTTGGTATGGGCCTTACAAATGATTTTTTCCAACTGTTCATAGATTTTAATATCACCAGAAATTGCTCCATATGAATTTGTTTGAATTTAAATAGTACCGTTCTTCGCTCAATAAACCGTTGGTATGGAACGCTATCTATAGATTTACTTATTTCTTCTACACTTTTAATAAAGTATTTATTGAATTCGTCAGCAATTTCGCGATCGCTTTTTATAATCAAACCACTGAAATCAATAGCACAAACTTGGGGTTCAGATTTGTTAAGCACAAACGTTTTTATGTTTCTCCACATAACTTTTTGATTTCCACTGTTTTCAACTTTTTTCTTGAATGTACTTGTTTTTTACGTTTCTTATTTCTTGTTTGTAAACATTTCTAGCCTCTCGATAACTATTCCAGTCTAATTCGCTATTTGTTAGCTTAGCTCTATTGTATTTCATTACTTTTTCAGATTTTAAGATACTTATTTCTCTATTAAACCAGCCACAAACACCCTCGGTGATTTCTATATTTTTCACGAACAACGAAGTTATGCTAATAAGATTATTTTGAAATTCTCGCGAAACTATATTTAAGTCAACCAAAGAATCTTCAAAATTAACATTCATATCTTCCAATAAACAATCTGAAAAAAGCTGTTTGTTGTATCTTAAAGATTTAATATATTTTTTATTTTCGTTCCTACTAACAGTATTTTCGTTTTCAAATTCAATTAAAACCGTTTCATGATCCGAAATTTTAAATTCACTTTTCACTTCTGTACGTATATTAATGTTTGTATTCGTTATCACATAGTCGATCAGAGTGCTTCCGTTTCTAGTGATTCGTGTGGGTTGCCTGTTTATAACTCTACACATATTGTCGCTCATTATCCTTGCTAACTTGTTTTTGTACGTTTCAGAACACAACCAATCAATATTTAAATCCCCTAATATTAATACATTCTCTTTACGGCTTGTAACTTCATCCATTAATTCACCAAATTTTACACAAAATAATGATTTGGACATACTTGGTGATCGGTATAAAAGGAGTATAATAAAAGACTTGCTTACCGTTTTTAATCGAACTATAAGATACCAATAATCCATATTTACATCACACTCTTTAATTATTTCATATTGATGATCGTTTTTTATATATAACTAGCTGACCCGGCGAACTTCGTTCCGCCTTAAATTGATTAAATGTCCCTTTCGAAAGTCGAGCCTCTCTTAAGAAAGAATTAAACAATTGATATTAAATTGATTAAAATTACTTTTATTTAAACAGAAATGATTAGGTCACTGCAACGCTTTGTGATAAACAACGTTGTTTGTTTTGTTATCCGGTGCATAAACAAACAATGCAGATGGCTTTCAGACACGCGAACATGCCACGTACAGTTGTCCATGTGAAAAGCAAGGGAATTCAAGATTAAGGCCACACACTTGTAATGATTGGCCTTGCGATTTGTTAATTGTCATGTCGAATGTGGGTCGAACGGGAAACTGAATCCGCTTTAACTCGAACTGTAGTCGTTCTGTATCATAGGAATTCTTGGAATGAGAACTTCTTCGCCTTTGAGCTTGCCTTTGATTATTGTTGCTTGGATGACGTTGTTCATGAGTTTCTTCACTGTCAACCTAGTTCCATTGCATAATTTTGGTTGGTTCAGATTTCGCAGCATTATGATGACAGAGCCGACTTTGAGTTGCAAATTGTGTGGTGGTAGACCAGGAACATCCAACAAATTCAAAAATTCAATTGGATAGTTTGTTGCTTCATCATCATTTATTACGCGATCCACCGATTAAAACGAATGCGATTTTATTTTGAATGATGAAATTCAAATCATCGACGTCCTTATTTTTCGCAGCTAATATCGCACGTTCACTGAGCCAATCGTGGTTTAAATAATTGTGACCGATGTTAGGGAACACTTTACTGATGAGCTCTTCCTTCGATGATGTGAATTCACAAAAATTCAGCGGAAACGAAATCAGGCCAGTTGCAGCATCAACGGTAATTTGACCATTTCCAATTGCCAACAGTTGTTTTGCAAAATCGTCGGCTGATGGATCGTTCTGCAACGCAACTCGCATGTTCGTCGTCAACTGCAGCTTCTTCACGTATCGCCAGAAATAAGATAATTTCAGGCAAGCGTTGAGTTCATCTGCAGGCGTTGATCGCGGGATTACTGGTAAAATTTGACGGTAATCACCGGCTAGCAATATCATTGCTCCTCCAAAGCGTCTCACATTGTTCCGTAAATCTTTCATTGTTCAATCAAGAGCCTCCAATGCTCGCTTGTGTGCCATTGTGCATTCATCCCAGATGATAATTTTGCAAGTTTTCAACACTTGTGCCATAGCTGAATTTCTTCAAATATTGCATGTTGGTTCGTCATTCAACTGCAGATTCAGTGGCAATTTTAACGCTGAATATGCTGTGGGACCACCTTCCAACAACGTGGCCGCTATTCCAGAAGAGGCAACTGCAAGTGCGATGTCGGATCTTGACCGAATCGAAGCCAAAATCAAGGCAAGGAGAAACGTTTTGCCAGTTCCACCAGGTGCATCCAGGAAGAATATGCCACCGTTACCGTCGTCAACCGCCTTCATCAAAGAGTCGTACACGTTCTTTTGCTCGGGATTGAGCAGTGGGACATTTGTGCGAACTGATTCTGTCAAAGCGTCTTGATCGAATTCTCGCTCGCGTTGCAATTCTCTATTAAATGCATCGTTCATTGAGCGATTGGGAGTTGGCATTCCCAGTTTACTCAACAGGTTGCTGCACATGAGCATTCACATGTCTTCGATCAATATCAGCGCCTCGTTGCGGATCTCATCGTTCATTTGAAGTTCGGGATTTGATGTTGTTCTTCGAACTCGATGCAAAATATCGTCAGCCATGTTGTCCTTGTACTTGTCCCACAATATGAGGGGGTTCCATGGAAAACATGTCGAGATGATGATGGCAAACAATGTACGAATTTGAGTCGCAGGCGCAGAAACTGTAGCATCGGCAAGTGTTGCGTCACACTGATTGTCGTTGGCAAGCAAATTCATCCGCTGACAGGCTTCTCTAAATGTGGCACACAGCACACCATCAACAGTCCGCAGGTTCTCGTACGAAGTTGGACCAGGCACATTGACCAAAAGCAATCGCAGATAGAAGCAGTCGTTATTTTTTGGATGAACAATATAGATACGACCAAGTGCATCAGTTGAGTACACATCCGCATATCCAGCAACAGCTTGCCCTTGTTTTCGACGTTGAAATTTTTTGTACGACGCATTCCAAATATAATAGCGAGGCATTTCCGAGTAGAGCAGCGTTCTAGCGAACGGGTCACTTGCGCAGGTGGAGAAGAAACTCGTTAACGTTGTTGCTGGTGCCTGTTCAGCTCGCTGAGCTGCATTCTCTTCCCTGAAATATACGCGCTGACCATTCTCCAAGTGAACCGCCAAATGTTGAACGGTCGGATGGCGTTCGTGTATCGGAAAGGAAAATATTCTCCAAATTGCCTCATTTCAACTCACATAACGCCCTAATTGATAGCACGACACTTCGTCATTCTTATCTGGACACTCAAGACCAAAAACCGCCATGTCGCTTCCTTTGTTGACGTACTTGCAAACGTACTTGATGGACTTCACCGAATTGCAGTATTCAACGTTTATGTGCGTTTTAAATACTTTAGAGAGAAGAGGAAAATATGGAACAATTCAAGTGTTGTCCACCAAGACATTTTTCCCTTTCACTTTCATTGCGACTGTTCTGCCATTGTCATCTGGTGATCGCGGCCTATACAATGGGTATCCATCGTTGATAGTGATTCTCTGCCAGGAGGGAATGTGGATATCGCTTAGAACATTTATTTGCGACCATGCAAGGCGAATCTGGATTGTGATTTCCGCAAGGCCCATGAATCATCTGCGTAGTTACGACTTCACACAATTCCGGGTCGGCTTCTTTACTGGGTATTTCGTTGCTAATGATTGAATCGACCTGGTCTGGTCGAATTTTCTCAGTCAACCAAAGCAGAATGTGGGCATGCGGCAATCCGCGCTTCTGCCATTCCACCGAATACATCCAACAACGCGGCTGTCCAAAAATATTGTGTTAAGTGATGAAGTCAATGATCATTAATAGTTTTTGTTTGAAAACTCGTGCAGTGATGTCATGGCGGTCGCTCGAAGTTTGTCCGCAAAGTAAGAGTTGCGTAATTTCTGGCCATTTTGGATTGCAGGTGAATGTTATGAATAAGTCGGGGCGTCCGTAATGCCGCACATATGTCATTGCATCTTGCGCATATTCGTGCATATGCCTCGGACTTCCAACATATGTTGCTGGGAGAATAGTCAACCGGCCGATGTTTGCTGCTGCTGCATCTCCATCCAAATGTATGGCATCTCTTAAGTTAATGTATTCTTCCGAACGCAATTTATTTTGATTTAATCGGATGAAATTTAGGCGTTCTGTTTCTATCTTAACGTACATGTCGACGCAATACTGTTGAAACAATCGGCGATATCTTAACAGATGATTGTCGACATCCTGGCGAATCATGAAGCGATATGCGTAGAAGTTCATGCTGCTGACTTTCTTATTTGTATCATGCCTTGATGAAAAAGATATGTCGGAAAACTGAGGAACTAACCGAAGAGTGGGCTTACCATTTTAATTTGAAAATGGTAGCCATCATTGCCTTCCCAAAACATAAGCGGATATTGTAATGCGTCGTAGGACCGGTGGGTCTCCATCACGCGTTGAAACTGTCCATTATCACGTCGCTTGAGGACTATGTCGCGTGATTGAACATATTCGCCAGCAATTAGCACCGCTACCTAGTCAATTGTTGGAGCATTAAATTGTCGTGCATGGGTACCACTTGGTCTTTTGTCTGCGCTGATAATAATCTTATAATGATCAGAAGGCATCGCTTCCAATGCAGTTTTGAATACTTTAACCAACGCATTGGGTTCGTGTAGGAGTTGTTTCAATTGTTCGATGATCTCACGTTTCATAGCACGAAAAATAGCACAAAGCTGATCGAGTTCCTCATTTGAATTTCCAAGAAAATAAATCTGAAGGAACTTATGATGCTCGTTCAATTGCGGCAAAAGAGCTCCCACACGATGGTGGATTTGTCCTTGGATCTGAATAGTAGAAGGATAATGTGACAATTTATCCACACTGGACATAATGTTAAAGTTCTTCTGACGACATTACCTTAAAGGTGGGATTGTAACCACGTTCTTGGATAACAGTGGCTCCAAAAGACGTCATTTGGAAGCAGCCGTTGTATTGTTGAATGTGCGTGAGGAAATGCCGTGATTGCGTTGTATCTTCATACAGAAGTGACCGCAATGGCTGCGGTGGCGGGGCCAAAACAGGTAATTTTACTTTTCCTCCTGCACAACACAACCCAGGCGTTTTCGCCGAGAACTTCAATGCATTGCAATGCTGACAGACGACATTCAATGGCCCAATATTAACGCACGGAAGATCATTGTACGTTAGTGTGGAATCATATCTGAATGCAGCTCGATTAAAATTATAAGGTGGCGATCGTGTCCTTCGCTCTTTACGTCGAATAAAGTTACGTTCATCTATATCATCATTTGTACGACGGGTGGCTCTTGCTACACGATCTGCTTCCATATGATTGGCTATATCCTCTTGTGAAAATGCGTCACGCATGTTAGTCATTCCGTCGCCCCAGAATAGTTTTGTTCCATACGCCACTTTTGTCGTTTTTGAGTTAGAAGCGGATTCTATGGTAATTTTGTATGCTCTTTTAGAATCTGTGATTCGATTTGCTCTATGTCTTTCCAATCCCGAGAAATCGAACATCGACTTTGTCCCATATCCACCAAAATCAACAGTTTGTAGAATTGTTTTGTGCCATAAACCATTTTTTGGCGTTTGGGACAAATTTTTCATATAATTTTACGCACATTTTGTGTGAGAATTGTTTTGTTCCACGTTCACTTGTTTCAAAGAAAAGCTATGTATGTGGGACACTGATTGCAAACAAAATTTCAGTATTGGTTTGTTCCACCTCCATTTTAGTTGATTAGGTTCGTTATTATGAAATGTTTTGTGTTCCACGTGTATGGAAAGACAAAAAATCAGTTGCAAAATGTAGGAGGTGGGACACAAGTCAAAAATGCAGACTTTTATGTTAATTAACGTAGCTTGTTAACGGTTTGGTATAACACTTTGTAAATTGGTAAGTGAACTCATTGTAAGACTAACTTCAAGTTAAAAAAATAAATAAAAAATCCTATCACACAGTTTCGGAGTACCAAGTACGCAAACCTTTAAATGCGTTTTTCTCATAAAAGTGCCAATGGCGTATGGAACAAAACAATTCTGGGGCGACGATTCGTAAACGGACTTGTTCATTCCGATGTGCATGCTGTTCATCCATTTGATTCGCACGTAGATTAGCCACTCGTCTCGTATTTTTATTGCGCGCTCAAATGTTTGATTGCCTTATTGGTGGCATAATGACACCTACGCGATCTGCTTCCATATGATCGGCTATCTCCTCTTGTGATTCTTGATTCGCATTCGCACGCAGAATAGCCACTCGTCTCGTGTTTTTATTGCGCGCTCCAATGTTTGATCGTCTTATTGGCGGCATAATGACACTTATAGAAAAATCCTGCAGGGACAATATCATTAGCATAACCATCTATATCAATTGCATTACACACAAATAGGTCGTTCATAAAATACCTTATTAAAATTCGTTATCGATAAAATTAAAGCCTCAATTTTAGTTATCACAATATTCTAAAAAAAAAGAAAAAAAATTAACACTAATCCATTAAATTTCACTTCGCACTTGGTAACTTAGTGGATACCTTTATACACTGTGTTGGTCACCAAACAAAATACTATTTAAAAGTTAAAAAGTTAAATTAATTTACGGACTATATTGAAGTTCAACTAATTTTACGTTTATTTAATTTTTTTTGAACTATAGATCGAAAAATTTGTCAATTTCAAAAATTGAAAAATTCGGCACCGCTATTCGTTTACCTGGTTTAATACAAACCCAACAAAAAAATCCCCATGCTGACCCGGCGAACTTCGTTCTGCCTTAAATTGACTAAATGTCCCTTTCGAAAGTCGAGCCTCTCTTTAGAAAGAATTAAACAATTGATATTAAATTGATCAAAATTACTTTTATTTAAACAGAAATGATTAGGTCACTGCAACCGTTTTGTGATAAACAACGTTGTTTGTTTTGTTGTCCGGTGCATAAACAAACAATGCAGATGGCTTTACGACACGAACACGCCACGTACAGTTGTCCATGTGAAAAGCAAGGGAATTCAAGATTAAGGCCACACACTTGTAACGATTGGCCTTGCGATTTGTTAATTGTCATGGCAAATGCGGGTCGAACGGGAAACTGAATCCGCTTAAACTCGAATGGCAAGTCGGTTGGTATCAAAGGAATTCTTGGAATGAGAACTTCTTCGCCTTTGAACTTGCCTTTGATTATTGTTACTTGGATGACTGTAAACTTAGTTCCATTGCATAGTTTTGGTTTTTTCAGATTGCGCAGCATTATGATGACAGAGCCGAATTTGAGTTGTAAATTGTGTGGTGGTAGACCGGGAACATCCAACGAATTCAAAAATTCAATTGGATAGTTTGTTGCTTTTTTTTTTTTTTTTTTTATAATGCACTCGCACTCAAAGGGTTATTAATACCTTTATAATGAATTAACATGTGCGAGCGAGGAAAGAGAAGGAATAGAAAGATAGGAAAGAAAGGTGGTACAGTGGTTTGAGATTTAAGGTGTTAATTATCTCATGGAAATTTCACGGGTGGCATCCAGTTGAAACTTGGGAAATAAATAAAAATTGCTGTCCCAGGCTGGGTTTGAACTCCAAGCTCTCAGGTTGAGCAACCAAGCACTACATCCACTGTACCATTGCCACCCGCAATCAACTCAACTCAAATCGCAATTCGTCATCATTTGTTATGCGATCCACCGATTTGAACTAATGCAGTGGAGCTGCGATTTTATTTTGGATGATGGCGCATTCCAAATATAATAGCAAAGCATTTTCGAGTAGAGCAGCTCTAACGAACGGGTCACTTGCACATGTGGAGAAGAAACTCGTAAAAAAAAAAAAAAAAAAAAAAAAAAAAATTTAAAAAAACCGGCTCCGTTGTGTGTTTACCTGGTTCAAGACAAATCCAACAAAAAAATCCTCATGCAAATCGGATAATATTTAGCCAAGTTATGCTTGTACAAAGAACAAAGTAATAATCTGTCGATATTTGTTCTGCAATTTTGTGTTATAACGATTTCTAAAACTTACCGTCCAAAATTTTAAAAATTCGGCTCCGCTATCTGTTTACCTGGTTTAATACAAACCCAACAAAAAAATCCCAATGCAAATCGGATGATATTCAGCCGAGTTAGGCGCGTACAAACAGACACCAATTCATTTTTATATATATAGATAAAACACCTCCCGTATGTCTGGATACACTATCACATCTAATTATATTGAAATGATTTAAATTAATTTCATTGTTGTCAATTACGCTAGTTAAACATCTTTCTGTTAGTGCAATAAAGTCCATTTCATTTTCTTTCACCAAATATTCAACATCACAAAAATTTGCAATAATACTTTGCACATTCAATAATAAACCTTTAAATTCAATTGGTTGCTAAAAATAATCGGTTCTTTCTTTTAAACGCGATAACTGACGCATAAATACCCTACAATTTTCGTTGCGGGCATCGTGATCAAACGATATATCAGTTAGGTTGTATTTATTCTTTGCAGAGGAACAATTAATGCATTTTTCACATTCACCTTCTTTTAAATCACACTCTCTTAAATCATGCTCACCGGCGCACTTTGGGCATGCTTTTTTAAATTTGCATTCGATTGCTTTGTGGTTATAGCCACTACAATTAAAACACCTTTTTACTTTGAAATTTTCAAACACCCTGTATTTTGCCCACCCAATATTTATCAACTTCTGATCAATTAATTTGGTATAACCTTCTTTGTCTATCTCAATCACTGCATTATATTTTCTTGTTTTATTCGATTTAAACACTGTAATGCATTTTAGTTGAGAGTTTGATAGGTCATTTTGTCTCTTTATTTTGTCTTCGATTTCAGTGTTGCTTAAACATTCCGTCATCCCGCACACCAATGCCGTAGGCTTTCTTAAAGTTGGAATTTTAACCTCGTATGCATCACTCATTTTGTTTCGCACTTCTGATTCAATTTTTTTGCTTGATTCACTGTCGCTACACTTAATTACTATTCCGCCTTTTTGAACATTATGAATATTATTTACTTTTAATGATAAAGCAGTAGAGTCGACATAACTTATCAAATCAGTTTTCGTTTTCTTATTGTCCTGTGCTTTTTTTGGTTGCACTAGAACGGATGCATTTTTTTTGGCAACATTTGCATATGACACACTATTACTTTTTCTTTCTTTATTTTCCATGATTGCACAACCAACTTTCTCACTCAAACCTTTAATATTTTTTTTCTTGTCGAATAGCACTTTCTTTACTCTCTTGCACAATCTCTTTACTTTGCTTTGTAACTACCGCTTTGATCTCTTCTTTCATTTCCGCGACAACATTATTTATTGAATTAGAATATTTTTTAAACAAATCTCCAACAACATCCACTAGATTATCATAATACGATTTATTTAAACTTATTAAATTATCATATTGCTCCGTAATACGTTTAGATACTAAAATGCAATCATTACAAGAATAGTTAATGTTGGGATTGCTTGTTATTACTTTTAAATCGTTCACAGATATCGGGCCTTCACAACAATTGCGGTGAAATTTTTTTTGGCAAAACCCGTTGCACGGCACCACTTGAGATTTATCTCTGTCGAATACTTTTTCGCATTTAGCACAAAAACTATCCATCGTATTGACTTAATTCCTTTTAATTTAATCACTTTTAATCGTTCGGAAATTTATCTTAATTATATAAAAAAGCAACTTCAACAATAAAAACTTTGAATTAACCGCATAAAACTTAAAAAAACCAGAGAACAAAAATGATCGCATCCGTCGCTCACTCTCACGCTCTGTCTGTCTGTCTGTCTGTCTAACTGTCTGTCTGTCTATCTGTCTGTCTGTCTGTCTGTCTGTCTGTCTGTCTGTCTGTCTGTCTGTCTGTCTGTCTGTCTGTCTGTCTGTCTGTCTGTCTGTCTGTCTGTCTGTCTGTCTGTCTGTCTGTCTGTCTGTCTGTCTGTCTGTCTGTCTGTCTGTCTGTCTGTCTGTCTGTCTGTCTGTCTGTCTGTCTGTCTGTCTGTCTGTCTGTCTGTCTGTCTGTCTGTCTGTCTGTCTGTCTGTCTGTCTGTCTGTCTGTCTGTCTGTCTGTCTGTCTGTCTGTCTGTCTGTCTGTCTGTCTGTCTGTCTGTCTGTCTGTCTGTCTGTCTGTCTGTCTGTCTGTCTGTCTGTCTGTCTGTCTGTCTGTCTGTCTGTCTGTCTGTCTGTCTGTCTGTCTGTCTGTCTGTCTGTCTGTCTGTCTGTCTGTCTGTCTGTCTGTCTGTCTGTCTGTCTGTCTGTCTGTCTGTCTGTCTGTCTGTCTGTCTGTCTGTCTGTCTGTCTGTCTGTCTGTCTGTCTGTCTGTCTGTCTGTCTGTCTGTCTGTCTGTCTGTCTGTCTGTCTGTCTGTCTGTCTGTCTGTCTGTCTGTCTGTCTGTCTGTCTGTCTGTCTGTCTGTCTGTCTGTCTGTCTGTCTGTCTGTCTGTCTGTCTGTCGCGCCCCACGTTGGGCGCCAATTATCACGATTTACTTTTTATTTATAAATGAATCTACACGCGAACAAATAAATTTAACTTTATGATGGTTAATTTTGAACGTACTATAAAACCGCGGACTATGGATTTATCGAATCCAAGAAAACAATAATTATTTACTAACGCAAAACAAAACAAATGCACACACCCGTCGTGCCGCGATGAGTATTTTCGTTGAATGAACAATGAAGATGATTGATAAAAAAAGAAATGTCAAATTTAGTTCCGTTCGCACAAGTAGGTCTGTAAATCGAGATTAGCACCGTTCGATAGGTGGCTTGCCGGTTCGCTCAGAAGGGGGTGGGTTTGATCGATGAATAATTATTTTATTGATCGTATCAATAAAATTTAGAATTTCTGAAAAAAAAAATAAACGGAAGACGAATCAAGATCAATTCTTCGTACAGGGTGTACTAGAAATTATGTTAGGCGCCAGGTAATTTTCTCAGGAATTACCAAACCGTCATAAAACTGAAAAGAAGAATTCCAATGGAATAAAAAGAACGAGTTATTTTTCCAAATAGGAAATTCAAATGATTTATTAGGGAAACCTTTCAGTATAGGTAAAAAACCCTAAATTTTTTCGTAAACAAAAATTTACAATGAATGGTTTATAAGAGATGGCGGAAGGCCAAATCAAAAGATAAAATAGATATATTATGGAAATGAACAAAATTGGTAGGTACAATTAATAGTTTTATTTAGTGTCACAAAAGACACAAAGGAGAGAAAAATGACGGGGTTGACTATGAAAATTAATGAAAGTAAAAATTGGGTCGCGAGTCCCGCAATCTCGGGATAGACAACGGATGCACGAAGACTCCACAATAAACAAGTTTCTGCCACTTTTGGCCAGAATAACACAACTATCAAAACACGCAAACTACTGTCCTGGGACAAAACGAAAAGAATGAAAAAGGGTACTTATCTGCCTATAAGGATCCTTTCTCCAGAGCCTGAGATATTTCCTCCCGAAAGATCTTCCTCACTAACAAAATAATCACACACAAAATAAACTCGTTGGCCTTATCTGCCAAAATCTCTACGTTAAGATTTATTATAAACTCAGAATAAACGTAATCAACTCGAAAAATGATTTTTCGCTAACTCTTAAATTTTTTCTGTCCCAGCCTTTTAGTCGAAAACCAAAAAGTGAAGCCAAAGTCCAAAATGGCTGACTTTTCTCGTCCATTAGCCATATCCAAAATACATTCTTCTCTTTTTAGCCAATGTCTGTGGTGGTGTTCTGTCACGGGCGAGCTTCAACACTTCGTATCATTGGTGAGAGTGTGTACCGTTGTTGAACCCAAGCCACGCATTCGAATTATGCAAAATATCCCTGGCTAATGGTGATATTTGCAACAAGAGTAGCTCAATGGACGAGTTCAGACCCATTCTTGGCAATCCCAACTTTTTAAGAGAAAAAGCGAAAAACCATTTATAAACTCGACAAAGTCCCCGTCCCATGCCCAGACTACAGTATGGAGGAAAATCTTTCGAGCAAGTAAATTCTCTGTCCTTTCCCACTCGCCTTGCGAGAAAAGATCCGAAGGCTAACCCGATTGTTTTTCTTTACATCTTAAAGATTAAAATATTGTAGGTCTTCGTGCAGATTGAATTTAAGGGAAATAGATGCAAGTCATTTTTCTTTTCTTTGTGTTGAAGACACGCTAGGTTGGGCTCTCGGCCATTTCAAACGTTGGCTGGACTTTGAACTCAACAGCTTCATCTAGGACGGATTTGTGGACGGCCTGTCGCACATTTATGTTCGGTCATCTCGTGGACCAACTGTCGCACGTTAGAAAGTTGTGATTGTCTTTCACAACATTTGTATTGAGACCTGCTTGTGTTGTCTTTCCAAAATGCTTTTGGAGCGGGCTTCCTGCTGATGGCCAAGCGCACTCTCTACTCTGCCAGCATTTTGGAGAACCAACGAGAAGGAGGGGTGAAAAATGGAAAAAAGGAAACGAATAGGCCAGTGGAACTTGTTGTGGTAAAATTTACCGCAACAAATCCCACCCTTACCTCCCAAGAAATGACTTTACATTTCGAAAGAACTGTAAATCATTTCTGAAGAAGAACCAAGGATGAGGAAAAAGAAACAAAGGATTTCCATCAGAAAAGAAAAAGAAAATTTAAGCGAAAAAGTAAAAAAAAAAACTGAGAGAAAAAAAAATACAAAATTACGTTAAGTATTGGATGCATCTGAAAACGGTTTTAAATCTTTAGCGTGCCATTTCCCGCACTCTTTACCTTTATCATCTTCTAAAATGTATGTCCAAGGTGACACACGCTTCTTAATTTTTAACGGACCGACAAACTTCGGTGCTAACTTGGCTGCATAATAATTCGCGGCATCCGAAAGAGAAAAGTTTCTGCGCCATACAAAATCGCCGGGACGGTATTGAACATCCCTCCGACGTAAATTGTAAGCTTGAGCAGATTTGTGGCTTGCAGCCTGAAGCTTTTTGCCAATATCAATCCTTAGCTTTTTGAAACGTTCTTCGATCTCCCCTAGATCTTGAACAGTTTCCGACGAATCGCCAACTTTTGGTACTTCTTGACCAGAAGTTACCATCTCCCTCCCAAAATTTGCGAAGTACGGGGATACTCCCAGTACTTCGTGTTGTGACGTGCGAATAGCGCACGCAACCTTCGAAAGTTGTGAGTCCCAAACTCGGTGATTCTCACTGACGTAAGCTCTTAATGTCGTCTTGATTATTTGATTGATTCTTTCCGCAGGATTTGCCTGTGGATGATAATGAGCTGTAAAGTTCAAACGTGACGCGTACGCTTGGCAAAGCGTTTTCAATTCCTTTGATCGGAATTGCGGGCCGTTGTCACATACGACCACCCTCGGGGTGCCAAATAAAAGAAAAACATTTTCCTCAAGTTCCCTACAAATTGCTTTCGCAGTAGCAGACCTCAACGCAAAAAGAAGTGGAAATTTAGTAAAATAATCAACGACGGTGAGAATATAAATGAAACCCCTACTCGACTTTGGGAGCGGACCTACAAGATCTACACAGATCATTTCCCATGGTGAAGTAATCCCTACTCTTTCCGACATTAACCCAGCTGGCTTCTCATTCACCGGTTTCACCTGTTGGCAAACTCTACAATTCCTAACATATTTGGTGATATCACCTCTCATCTTAGGCCAATAAAATTTTGACCCGATCCTGGCAAAAGTTTTTCTAACTCCCATGTGTCCCGCTAGAGGACCATCATGAAACTCCTGTAAAATTTTTAATCTTTCCTGCTTCCCTAAAACCCTCTTCCATTCCTGATTATTTTCGTGAACGACAATGTGGTTGACCTTTATAAATTTGAACAAATGACCATGTTCAATTCTCCAGGCTGGATAAGCTAACGGGTTAGAATTAACTGCTGACTTCATTTTAATTATCCAAGGGTCGGTATCCTCTTCTGAGATCTCGGCTAACTCCGGGACTCCTCGAGATAGCATGTCTGGAACTACATGCTCCTTCCCCTTTCGATGGATAATTTCGAAGTCGAATTGTTGAAGCCTAACTGCCCAACGTGCTAATCTACCCTGTGGATCTTTAAGGTTGCTCAACCATACCAGGGAATAATGATCAGTCACGACCGTAAACCGAGCACCCTCGATGTATGGTCGCAACTTCTCAACCGCCCATAGTACGGCCAAACATTCCTTCTCTGTTGTACTATAATTGCGTTCACTCCTATTCAAAGACCTACTAAGGTAACAGACAACCTTTTCCCCTTCATCAAAGTTTTGAGACAAAACTGCACCGATACCATAGTCAGAAGCGTCTGTTTGTACGACAAAAGGTCGTTTAAAATCTGGGCAAGTAAGTATGGGTGCTGTCACCAAACACTCTTTTGCCTTCCTAAAGCTAGCCTCACACTCTTCTGTCCAAGTAAATTTCCTACCTTTCTTTAATAAATCTGACAATGGCCGAAGTAATTCAGCAAAATTCGGTACAAAACGTCGGTACCAAGAAACTGTCCCTATAAAACTCCTAATCTCCTTAACATTCTTCGGTGCTGGAATCCTAACCATGCTTTCCACTTTTGCTGGGTCTACATGAAGCCCATTCCGATCCACAATATACCCTAAGAACTTCAGCGATGGTATGCAAAAGTTGCATTTCTCCCTACTGACCTTCAACCCTGCTTCACTCAACCTTTTCATAACCTCACTCAGAATTTCGAGATGCTTCTGAAAAGTCTCTGCAATGATGATTATGTCGTCTAAATAGACGAAAACGAATGGCTCGAGGTCGGCACCCAAAACTGTGTCGATAAACCTCTGCCATGTCGCAGGCGAATTGTGAAGACCGAAAGGCATCCTTCTAAATTGAAAGAGACCCCGACCAGGGACCGTGAAGGCTGTAAAGGCTTTAGATTCCTCTTCCATGGGAATCTGCCAGTAAGCTGACTTAATGTCAAGCGAAGACAAGAACCTCGCGCCTCGAAGCCTGTCTAAAATAGCATTAATATAAGGCAGTGGATAAGCATCTCTATCTGTATTTTTATTTAGCTTCCTATAATCTACACAAAATCTAAAAGACCCATCCTTCTTTTTAACTAGGAGTATTGGAGATGACCAAGAACTATTGGACCTCTCAATTACCCCTGCTTCTAACATTTCGTTTAATTCCCTATCTATGTGTTCCTGCATTGCCGGAGAAACCGGATAATACCGTTGTTTAATCGGTTCCGCCGACGTCCTAATCTTATGTTCCACCATAGTGGTACAACCTAAACCTTCTGGCATCTTCCTAAAAGCTTCTTCAACTAAATTGTCTAACTGTTTAATTTCCCTACTGTCCAACTCTGAACGTTCTGTAATAGAACAAATCGAAACCACTTGAGCTTGGTCCGAAAAATTCCACATACGTGATCTCAAATCCGGGACGATCCCCGAGAGTGCCCAAAAATCTGCACCTAGGATCACGGTATGTGTCAGAGATGGTATAATAAGACAGTCTATTAAGACTACCTTATCTTCTACTTCTATCGGTAAGCTAACACTTCCTACGACCTCAACACCTGCTCCATCGGCTAAGAATACCGAACTAACAGTGCCTTTATTTGAGGTAAGTCCTAACTCTTGGAGAACTCTCCATCCATCCCTACCTATTATGGTTCTAGAAGCTCCTGAATCTAACAAACCTAAAAATCTAGTACCATAAATACTAACTCCTAAATAGGGTCTCCTATCATCCCCGTTTGCCTCCAAAGTAAAATCCAAATGAATTTGGTCCACCGACTGGTTACCAGCAGGCAACCGTCCTAATTTCTTCGGAACTCCCGCCCTGCTGGCGCGCGAGCCCTTTGAGCATTTCCCGAACACCGTCGGCAATTGCTTCTACTAACTCCTTCAGCCCCACAACCAAAACATCTCCTAGGAGCGGAACACCTACTGGAAAAATGACCTGGCTTCCCACAATTGAAACACCTAATAGTTCCATCAGATTGTGTGGATCTATTAGGCTGCGACCTACTAGGTTCCACCGCTCTGTTGGGCTGTTCGTCCCTACTGACGACTGCCACTTTGGGTTGCACTGCCGAAACTGCAGTATAACCAAATTCAGGTTCTACACAATTCCTGCCTCTCGCCGGAGGTTCGAAATTATCAACATTAGCCCTAAGAGTTTCTAAATCCCTACCTAGACTAGCCAAATCTTTGACGGATTGTGGTTTATTAAAACCAATCTGTTTTTGATAGAAAGGGTCCAAATTCTTTAACAAAATCGCCACTTTCCTCCGTTCTGAAAGTGGTTCTCCTAACCTCTTAAACATGGTCCTCATGGTAGCTAAATATGCTCCATACGACTCCTCCTTCCCTTGGGTCCTACGATTGATTTGTTCTAACAACAGATCATCATAATTCGCTGGCAAGAATTCATACTTTAAAGCATCTACAAATTCTTGCCAGTTTGAAATGTCCTCCCTAACCGACCTATACCAAAGTAGAGCTTGACCTGTAAGAAGGTCAACTACTGAATGGAACAACTGCGTTTCCGAAACCCCCCGAGCTAAACTTAGTTCTTCGACCCTCTCAAGGAATGAGTTAACTGATGTACCACAGCGCTCCCCAGTGAACTGAACATTCCACCTACAAATCCTTTCCGAACATCGTTCTTGAGAACCTGAAAACCCTAAACTACCACCTAAACTAACCCTACTTAAATCGTTGCGAATCGGCGGGGGTACAATTTCCCTCGTTTGCTGAATCGGGCCCTGATTCAGCTGACCTGCGCCTGAGGTCGATGCCTGTCCATCCATAAGAATTTTTTCTTCGTCCCCTTGCAATTTCGATAAGAGTAGCAAAAGCTCTAATCTGAGAGATTTTTGCTCTCCTAACTCTTCATCCCCCTCTGCTGGTGCTCTTCCTATCCTATTCAATGCCCATTCGATTTTGTCTGTCTGTCTGTCTGTCTGTATCGATACGATTTTGACAAAACTTTCTGAATGGTGTTTTTGAGTAAACTTTATGTTTTGGTTGCAACATATTTTTCAGGAAAAGTCTTATAACGGTACCTCCCCATAGGAAGAGTTTTTTCTCAACAGAGTTTCTCGTAAATCACTTCACGGATTTCGATGAAAATTTTAATGTGAAAGCTCTTTTATAAACAAAATAAAGTTAATTCTTTCATTTATGAAAACAAAATTTTGAGTTTTTTTTTAAAGTTAAATTTTTTTTTAATTTTAGGTTTTTTCAAAAAAAATTTAAAATTTTTGTTAACTACTATATGTTGGCATTCTCAAAAAAAATTTGGAATATGTTTTTGAAAAGTTTTTCGAAAAAACCGTTTTTTTGAAAAAACTGGTCAAACGATTTTGAAAAAAAATTTCCTTAAAATAAAAAAAAATAAAAAAAGAAATCTTATAGCTTACTTCATTTTCTCCAAAATATTGATTTTTAAGTGATTAATAAAATTTAATATGATTTTTTCAATGCTTTTATCCGAAAATCTCAAGCTTCAAGACCATTTTAACAAATTGGAGCATGTTCGTACGACCCAGTCGTGCACTTTATTTCATTTTGGATTTTCTCGAAAATGGCTCTAACGATTTTTATGAAACTCAAAATTTCTCTTACCTGAGATATTTCTAACAAAACTGAGTTTTTCGTTTTTGGCTCGAATCTTCGTAACGAAAATCAGGTTTAAAACGGCCTTCTTTAAAACGGCCATAACTTCGTTTGGCACAGTTCTTTATAGTGTTCTATTAGATGGAATTGCAATTTTTTCAGTATAGCATTTCGAAACGGTGGCTGCAATACAATGAGCCGTTCAGTTTAAGTCAATTTTTTTTTTGTTTTTTCTAATTTACTCAAAAATGGCTCTAACGATTTTGTTAACACTTTGTGTGTAATATTCTTTTAGTGTTCTTAAGAGAACTGCGTTTTTAGCATCTGGAAAAAAATGCAAATAACGGAGATCTTGTTTTAACGTCTTTTTTCTAATGACCATAAGTTCTTAACGGTTGTATCGAATTAGATCAAACTTTGTTTGGTATAGTTCCTTACAACTCTCTATCAGATGACATTGTATTTTTTCAGTTACTCTTTTTAAAGGGTTACTCCCATACAAAAATCCAATTTTTTTAGTTTTTTTCTAATTTACTCAAAAAAGGCTCTACCGATTTTTATTAAACTTTGTTATATGTACGTAGAATGTTTGGAAGAAAATTGCATTTAAGTTTTTGGCTGCAAATGATATTAACGAAAATTTGTTTTAACACTTTTATTAGTTTGGCCATAAGCGGACATTTATATCATTTGTAGCACCAATAAGATGACACCTAAATTTTAAATATTTAAAGGTTTCTTAACATAAGCTCCCATATACCGGGTTTTTATACCCTATTCTATAGAATGCATTTTGGTGTGGAGTTTGGAACATAGAGAAATAATAAAGTTAGTTATAGATTTAGCCATGTCTACCGTCCGTATGTATACTCTCTAGAGGTCACAATTTTCTAGTA
>OU696696.1:105110027-105323807 GCA_916050605.2 Platycheirus albimanus
GTAATATTTATTCAACGCTTAGTACAAGCAGAACTTAAAACTAGTTAATAATAAATACAATTTTAATATGATATACCAGAAAAAGATTAACAATTTTTAAAATTTAAAGTAAAAAATACAAAAAAAAAAATATAGAAGAAAATTGAAAATGAATGATTTTAAGCACATTATTGGGGTATATTTGAGAGGATTGTATTACGAAGGACTGATTTAGATGTATGGAAATCAAACCCATTTGAAAAGTTGTTAACGTTACGAAGCATTCGAGACATGGGATTAAAAAAGGAATAGTTTGTGCGGTGATAAGGGATGCGGAAGAGGGGAACAGTTCTTACATTACGGGGGTTGGTATTAAAGGAAATAGTATTTACTAATGCTGGGCAGTCAATGGTACCAGTAAGTAAAGCGTGAATAAAAACGATATCTGCAGCTTTACGTCGCTTTTCAAGGGAGTGCAGATTAATTAGTTGTAATCGATCAACATAGGGAGGAAGATGATAATTATCATCCCACCGAAGGCTGCGCAGAGCAAATCGAAGAAATCTACGCTGGACAGCTTCAATTCGTTTTATTTGGGTAGCTTGATGCGGTGACCAAACTTGTGAAGCATATTCAAGAATAGGTCTGACAAAGGTAATATAAAGTGATTTGGAGACATATGGGTCTGGAAATTCTTTGGACCAACGTTTGATGAACCCAAGCATAGAATTAGCCTTATTGATGATATTGTCAATATGGGAGTGAAAATTAAGCTCTCTATCACATAGGACACCCAAGTCTTGAGAGGAAGTAACATATGGCACAGACTCCCCCTCAATAAAATAGGGCCTATGTGGCCCAGGTTGGCGTTTTCTGGAAAAAGTCATAGTATGACACTTGCTTACATTTGATTCGAGATGGTTTTTTAGGCACCAAAGGGAAAATCTATCAAGGTTGTCTTGCAGATATCGGAAATCAGTGGTTGTTGATATGCTTTTAAATATTTTCATATCATCCGCATAAATTAAAAGATCACACTCCAGAATGTTTGCAACATCATTTATTGCTAAAATGAAAAGCATTGGGCCTAGATGACTGCCTTGTGGAACACCGGAGGATGCGCTGAAAGGAGAGGAAAGGGAGGATCTAAAACGGACAATGTAATTTCTATTAGATAAATAGGAGTCAATCCATGAAATAAAATGGGGGGGGGGGGGGAACCGAGGTATTTTAATTTGTAGGAAATAATTTTATGAGATATTTTGTCGAACGCCTTGCTAAAGTCAGTGGATATGACATCTACTTCATCCCATTTTCCATGGTGCACAGCGTCTGAGACACAAAATGCACAAGGTTTGTTGTAGTTGACCTTCCGGCTAAGAAACCATGTTGAGCGGGGGACAAAATAGGCTTACAATAAAAGGCGAGAACATCAAGAGAATACTTTCAAACATTTTAGAAAGCTTGGCTGTTGGGCGATAGTTAGACACATTATTCTTTGGTCCTTTTTTATGGATAGGAACTATGAATGATACTTTCCAAGATTGTGGAAAAACACATTGAGAAATAGATAGTTTAAACAGAGAGGTCAGTGGATGAATGAAAGCACTTGAGCATTTTTTGAGGACCACTGCCGGAATGCCATCAGGTCCTGTAGAGTAGTCCTCTTTCAGTTTATCAATTTTATCATTAACCATGCTTGGGAAAATATTAAGAGATGAGAAAGAAGTTTGTGAAGAATGTTTTAGATACTCGAAATATTGTGCATCAGGCTCAGTTACACAATCCGAAAAAGATTGTTTGAAATAATTTGCAAAGAAATTTGCTATAGTTGCAGGGTCCGATGAAGAGTCATTCAAATAGATGAATGAAGGAGATTTTCTTTTTACATTTATAAATTCATAGAAGCGTTTAGGATTGGAAGTTATAGAGGATTGCATACATAAAATGTATTCATTATAGAGTTGTTCGGAGAGAACGGAGAATTGTCTAAAAGCATTTGAGAAGATTCGGTAATCGTAATCAGATTTAGATTTCAAGTATTTTTCCCATAAATTGTTCCTTACATTGCGAAGATACCGAAGTTCTCTATTGTACCATGGTGGGAAGAAGAATAGTTTCTACGAGGCTGAAAAGGGACAGATTGAGAGAAACAGTAGAAGATTTTAGAATAAAAGGTTGAAAGCTCATCTTCGATCGATCTATGAGAAATATTTAAGTCGATTTTACTAAGAAGCGTATTAAGATTCTGAAAATCGGCCTTACGAAAGTTAAAACTATATTCAGGATCTATATTATAAAAGGAGGCGTCATAAGAGAAAGAAGTTAACAATGGTGGATGAAACTGATCGAGGGTAGATAATAATTGATCACTCACAGTCACCACGGAGTTGGCAGGGTCAGATGTGAAAATGAGGTCAAGTTGCCTATTCAGATAGTTTGTGACCCCACTCACTTGAAAAAGACAGGAGTTTTGAACGCAGTCCGTGAACAAGGTTTCTTTTTCAGATTTGACATTTACTGGCGAAAAGTAAGTTGCATCATCAGATTGGCACCATTGAATGTTAGGAAGGTTGAAATCTCCCAAACACAAAATATCATCATTCATATCAGCGGCTTCAAAAAGCAGATCAATTGCATCAACGGCGAGTTGGTAAGAACTAGTTGGTTGTGCGGGGCGAATGTAGCAACACATTATGTATATATTTCGATTATCTAACTTTATTTTGATAGAGATATACTCGAAAAGGGTTGTATTAGAAGACTTAAAAAGGGAAACGTCCAGATTATTATTAACTGCAATTAAAACTCCACGTCCGGAGAAATCGCTATCCTTATGTGACCCATCGCAACGAAAAGTAACGTAGTCAGAGGTAAATAATTCACTGCTAAGAAAATCGGGAGTAAGATTTGTTTCTGTCAATGCAAAAATGTCGTAGGGAAGTTTTTGAGAGTTGGAAAAGACAGTTGACGTTTTAGTGCGGAGCCCTCTTACGTTTTGGTAGTAGATCGTTAGACACGTTGGATGGGTTTTAGGAGAATTAGAAGTAGAGCATTCTATGTTAAAGATAATTATTATTGGCTTGTCGATTACGTTGGCGGTATGCCGTACTCCTTGAATTAATGTAAGCAGAGTAGGTAGCCAGGTCATCCGAGACCATTTGATCGGTAACGTTATAAGCTTCGTGAAAGGAATAGTACATTTTACGAAGGCTAGAGGTGTTGGTAGGAAGACCTTCCTGTTGGATAGAAAGCAAGAGATTGGTTTTAGTTTTACCAAATATGCAGACAAAATTGGGCTTATCATGTAAATAAGCAAGGTATAGTCTGACATTATCGTAGATACGGGGATCTCTCAATCTAGACATTGTGTATCGAGATTCAGCGGAAACGGAAGTTTGCATGGCCATTTTAACACAAGGAGGGAAAAGAGGGTCGATAAATTGGGGTTTATGTGTTGAGGGATGGGAGGCAGGGAGAGAATTTGAGTGATTATCATTTTGTGAGTAACTACCAAAAACATGGTTTGAGGAAGGGTTACACGTAGGGCGAGTAATGTGATTGCTTGAGGTGGGTACAGATGGGTTAAGGACATGTGAGAGAGAAAAATTTGGATATTTGGACTTTGAATTACTGATGACTTCATTTGAAAAAGGTGAGTTTTTTGATTTGTTTGGAAAAGGTTTAGGATTAATTCTAAAATTGATTTTTGACTTATAACTATTCTTAAAATAAGCTATGGAATTAGACCTAGAGTTATTAGTTGAAGATGTTTGCACAATTTCAGGAACCATATTCATCGAACTATTTCTTAGAGACGAAGTATGACGAGAGAATAACCATTTATAGGACCACGGTATAGAGATTTTAAAAGTTCCAGGCTCTTAGCGGTTACAATTAATTGGGTTGAATTTATAATTTATATGAAAGAAACGTTGAATCCAATGTTCATTTGCATGTAGAGGTGCACCCTTGATTATAAAGTTAGAAGAACCAGAGTTTCTCAGTTGATTAGACTTGATTTTTGTCAGGCGATTTCTCCATTCGGTGGGAGTCCAAGCTACGTTGAATTTGATAATGTTGGTGGAGGATTGAGAGGTCGGTGCTTGGGTTGGGTGTGCAGTACTGGTTGGTGTCTGTGCTGGGAGAGTATGTGGAGATGAAGAATGAGAGCTATCACTTAAGTGATCGTCAGATGTGTCTAGGTTCTGAAGTTCTAAAAGTAAGGATTTGTCGTTGTTGTTAAGATGTTGAGGTTGAAGTAAGCAATTTTGAATAGATGACGTGCGTTTCATTTCTTCGGATACATCAGAGATAGCAATACGAGTGGCAGTGGATTCTTTTATCAAAACGTCAGCAAGCGCTAATGAATCACCGATGATTTTATCATAAGTGGCTGTGTAGTCAATGCCAACCGATTTTATTACATCTGTTTGTTTGTTTACAGAGACTTCAATTGATTCCAACCTTTCCTATAACGAAGTTATTGATTGGATGCAAGTTAATAATTCATTTTTGGGATTTATGTCAGCAATAGCGTTTTTTAATTTTCCATATTGGGTATTAAGGTGGCTTGGCATCAAATTAATATTGTCAACGCATTCAGTAAATTTGTTCAATGCCTGTTTGGATAGACTTTCGATATTCGAAAGTTGAGTAGTGAATAAAAAGTGATGGCTTTCAAGGTTTTTAGTGGTGGATTCGTTATTCTCGGCCATGAGATTATTTATATTGGAAGAGCTGTTACGAATCTCATTTTTCAATTCGGCGATAGTATCGGATAATTGGTCTATTCGCTCATTGTTACATTTAAGTGCAAGTAGTATATGTGAGGTTGTCAATGTTTTGCATTCTCCACAGTAGAAATTAAAATGGAGTAAATATTCTGGCAGATAGGCCTTGGCACGTTTGCTTAGGCCAATACATAAAGGGTGGAAAAATTTACCACAGATACCCTTACAATTTACCCAATCATTTATTTTATCATTGACAGCACAATCAATGTAACCGCAGTGTAATTCCTTATCCATTTTATGTTTTGTCGTTGTGAGTATTTTCCACGTCAGAAGTTGTTGTTGTTAATTGTAGGCGAAATGAATAGAAAACAACAATAATGTATGTTAGAATGTAGTATTATTCAAGCTAGTGAGTGGCAGAACATATGCTAATATTGTACTCACCGGGGCGGGATGAGCCAAAGCGAATTTATATTATTTTTTTTTTTCGTGTAGTGCAGGTTTCAGATCAGTAGATGCTAGGCACGATGCGATGGAGTCACGAAGAGCACATCAAAATTGGGAAAAAAAAGTATCAGTGATGATGACGACGGGTTATCCAACGACTCTCTTCAACGTTCGAACACGGGGTGCAGCGCACAAAGTAGGCACAAGGAGAAAAATTTTTTTTTTTTTTTTTTTTTTTTTAATTTGTAGAATCACAGGTTTTGCTTCATAAGCAGAACATATACAAATAAAAAGGTGCACTCACCGGGGAAGACGAGGCAAAAGCAATGAATGATTTGCAGTTTTTGATGAGAAGAAGTGAGACGAACGAGAGTTTTTAGTTTATAAGAAACACTCAACACTTTTTTTTTTTTTTTTTTTTTTTTTGTTATTGTAGGCACAATTGAGGAATATAAAATTTTTATTTTGCAAATTTAGTTAATAGATTAGATAAAAACCACTCCAACTAATAATACAATGTATGTAAATTTGTCTGTTTTATTATATGGCGAAATTTTAGAAACAGATAGACAACTTTTTTTAGGAAATTTAATGAAAAATCGCAGAGGCAAAATTTAAGCGGGCAGAATAGATAATACCAAGGCTGTCGACAAATGGTGATATAAAAGATAATTCATCAATGACTCTTATAATCGGAGTGGTATCTATATTGTTATTGGGCCTATAAACAGAGCCCAGCAGGATTTTATTATCATTACATAAAATTTCTACAAATACATAGTCCATCTCACTTCCAAGCGCCGCTTTCCTTACAAGTTTACAATTTAATTCACAACGGACGAAAATAGCAGCACCTCCACCACATCTCCCGACCCTATCAGACCGAAAAGGCGTATGAAAACCATTCAAGGAACATACAACATCGCTAACATCACTTCACAGCCAAGTCTCTGAAACACAAACCACGTTAACCTTTGAACCTTCAAATAAGTATTTAAATTGATCAATTTTAGGTAAAATACTCTGCGCATTAATATGAACAATATGCAGACCAGTTCGCTGATTGCATAAAACATTAATCATTGTGCGTTTTATATTATTTTGGCTAGAAACATCCGTGGAACTTCTATTTGGGTTGCTAGTTTGAATATCAACCATTATCAAAAACTAAAGAAAAAACGAAAAACAACTCACGACCAAAAAGAAAGTGTATGCTGTAAGACTCATTTAAAAGGAGAAACAATAAACAAAAAGACAAAAGGTTTGATGATAAGATGTATTTATGATTAAAAAATATTAACGATAAGTAATTCAAGTTTATAAATTCAAATAGCAAGTGAAAAGGAAAAGAACAAAATAGAAATAAAGATTTATAAGGATAAATATTATAATACATTATGAAAACAAAACTTAACGTAATGTGTTTATGTTTATGTTTTGTTGACATCTAATAGAAAAGGTTTAGTTGTTGTTGTCGGTAACGTTGTGGTAAAAACGGCAAGGTCGTCAGCGGTCTCAATTAATTTTGCATCCTTTTCTTTTTTCGTCTTTACGTAGACAAGCCCACGAAAAGTAAACACAGTTTGAAGTTTATTCTCACGCTTTAATTTAAGTGCGTATTGAAGCAGGGAAGGATTTCGCACCGTTAGACATTCGTGAATGTAATTAATTTTTTAATTTGTAGAATCACAGGTTTTGCTTCATAAGCAGAACATATACAAATAAAAAAGTGCACTCACCGGGGAAGACGAGGCAAAAGCAATGAATGATTTGCAGTTTTTGATGAGAAGAAGTGAGACGAACGAGAGTTTTTCGTTTATAAGAAACACTCAACACTTTTTTTTTTTTTTTTTTTTTTTTTTTTTTTTATTGTAGGCACAATTGAGGAATATAAAATTTTTATTTTGCAAATTTAGTTAATAGATTAGATAAAAACCACTCCAACTAATAATACAATGTATGTAAATTTGTCTGTTTTATTATATGGCGAAATTTTAGAAACAGATAGACAACTTTTTTTAGGAAATTTAATGAAAAATCGCAGAGGCAAAATTTAAGCGGGCAGAATAGATAATACCAGGGCTGTCGACAAATGGTGATATAAAAGATAATTCATCAATGACTCTTATAATCGCAGTGGTATCTATATTGTTATTGGGCCTATAAACAGAGCCCAGCAGGATTTTATTATCATTACATAAAATTTCTACAAATACATAGTCCATCTCACTTCCAAGCGCCGCTTTCCTTACAAGTTTACAATTTAATTCACAACGGACGAAAATAGCAGCACCTCCACCACATCTCCCGACCCTATCAGACCGAAAAGGCGTATGAAAACCATTCAAGGAACATACAACATCGCTAACATCACTTGACAGCCAAGTCTCTGAAACACAAACCACGTCAACCTTTGAACCTTCAAATAAGTATTTAAATTGATCAATTTTAGGTAAAATACTCTGCGCATTAATATGAACAATATGCAGACCAGTTCGCTGATTGCATAAAACATTAATCATTGTGCGTTTTATATTATTTTGGCTAGAAACATCCGTGGAACTTCTATTTGGGTTGCTAGTTTCAATATCAACCATTATCAAAAACTAAAGAAAAAACGAAAAACAACCCACGACCAAAAAGAAAGTATATGCTGTAAGACTCATTTAAAAGGAGAAACAATAAACAAAAAGACAAAAGGTTTGATGATAAGAGGTATTTATGATTTAAAAATATTAACGATAAGTAATTCAAGTTTATAAATTCAAATAGCAAGTGAAAAGGAAAAGAACAAAATAGAAATAAAGATTTATAAGGATAAGTATTATAATACATTATGAAAAGAAAACTTAACGTAATGTGTTTATGTTTATGTTTATGTTTTGTTGACAGCTAATAGAAAAGGTTTAGTTGTTGTTGTCGGTAACGTTGTGGTAAAAACGGCAAGGTCGTCAGCGGTCTCAATTAATTTTGCATCCTTTTCTTTTTTCGTCTTTACGTAGACAAGCCCACGAAAAGTAAACACAGTTTGAAGTTTATTCTCACGCTTTAATTTAAGTGCGTATTGAAGCAGGGAACGATTTCGCACCGTTAGACATTCGTGAATGTAAACAGGAGAAAGTTTGTTGTTGTTGTTAACACCATCATCACACAGTTTAAGATCTCGGAGACAAAGCTGCACTTTAGTAGTTTTACGATAGTTGCCGATCGACCTTAGAACAAGGCTCTTGTCACTTGGTGAGGTGAATTTTATCATTATCGGTGGTGCAAGTGAATTATTTTTCGTTTTAAGTCGATAAATGATTTTAACACTCGGTGCTTTTAGTTTTAAGCAATCACAGAGATTGTTAAAAATTGATTGTAAATTTTCGTTCGGTAACTGCGGAAGCCCATGTAGAAGTGCATCGCCAATTGTCTCTTTTAATTGCTGTTTTTCTTCATTAGTCTCCACGTGCGCCTTAATATTTTGAATAGCTTCGTCGTGTTTTTGTAATTTTTCTTTGAGTTCTTGGTTTTCAACTTTAAGTGTGTCAATTTCGTTTTGTTTTGATTCCAAAAGAGACAAACGGTTATTAACGGCCTGGAGCGAAGACTGTAAAGCTCCTACCTACTTCAAGATCAATTTTTTCGGTTATTCTTTTTTCGGAGTCAGTGATTTGCAGCATGATTTTCTCCAGTTTTTCGGAAATTGAGCAAACATCAAAAGAATTTTTTTGCATTGTAGAGTTTTCAGATTGCGGCATTTGTGTTGGTAGTTTATGACGTGAAAGTGTTGATATTTTTTGCGGTTGCTTTGGAGGGGATGGAGATTCAGAAAACTGTTCTCTATTTCGTTTAGCAGACATTAAATATAAGAGTTTTTCATGTGTGTATTTATTTATTTATGGGTTGGATGGGGAAAAGTTTTATTCAGCAGTTTCTGTGAGCACAAAAAAGCACTGATTGAATTTAAGGTTAGTTTTTGTTTTAATTTTTTTTTTTTGTAATTTTTTTTTTTATTTAATTGGGACTTAAATTCCTTATTTGATTTCCTATGATTTTTTATGAAAAGTAACACAGCATCAAGCGCAAAGTAATTAAAAAGGGATATTTTGTGTAATTAACTTGGAAAAGAACTTAAAACCACTTCAAACCAATCCGAAAATTTGCCACTCTGTCACACACGTCCGCTCAGTTACACATCGAGAGGTACTTGGCGGTAGTAGCGATGAAAATTCTTTATGTTTGTACTCAGTACAATGTATAAATCATGTCACCCAATATAATTCCAAACCTCACAGCGAATAATCCCATCCTATTTGATCGGTTTGACATATTTACGCGTAAGTCATAATGTATTTTTGACAAAATGAGCAGTGAGCATAACCCCTTAAGGCCTCCTAGCACACGACATCTATGGTGTCAACAACTGATCAAACACTGGAAAGAGGAAATATACTGGAAAACAGGGCGTTGGCTACCTGGAATATGGTAGTGTGGAACGAAAAATTGTCGGTAGACTTCATTTTGAAGAAAGACACCGATAGAAGCAGTACACCTCAACAGAACGAAAAGTGATTTCTATAAGCAGCCGATCCGCGCCCCATTTTGTATTTTGTGCGTGAATTATTTTACTTGGCTGGTGCAACAAATAATCCAATTGCATGGGCAATTGGAAGATTTATTCCTCTTATAAAAGCAATCGCTTTTATAATAAAAAAAGGTAAGGTGGATTTTCGTTCATGGAGACAGAATAATTTATTCCGTCTCGATGAACATTAAGGAACATGTGAAACCACATGGTAGGCACAATCCTAATCAAGGATTTTCCGTTTTTGTTTCATTCCGTAGGGAGCATTCATCAATCCGAGGAGGAACCAAGGCAACATTTAGCTATCGGCGCAGGGCTGGCGAGGCTGCTCCTCATTAATTATTCCCTTTATACATACATGGAAATTTATACCTACCCACGCTAAACGAAGGAGCCATCATTCCACCCCAAATTCGGAATAGCACACTTTCGTGTTGCGCAGATGCGCTCCAGCATTTTTTTTTATATATGTGGTCTTTTAAATATATATACGCGAACGACGCGCCTATGTGAGACCACTCTGTCGCCTTTTTATTACACAGGCCGAACGAATTTCGTCTCTAATTATCCACTACGTGCTACGACGGCGTTAAATCCTCGTGCTATTCATTCTTCCCTTCCTGCGGAAGCACTTTATATACGAGCAACGTCGAGCGTTGATCCGCTCGCCACGCCGGCTCGCCAACGTTTGCTAGAACTCCAGCGACTTATCCCTCGCCCTCGCCTACGTTGATACCTCGTAACATCCTTTACGCTACCCTCCTCTCAGCACCAACGCCTATTGGAGGTGCATCTTATTTTCTGAGACGGGTACCCAGTCGCTATAGGCGCGAATAGGAAGGAATTTTTGTCACGACAGTGTACAGGACGTCTGGCGCGAGCTTACATACTCGGATGCCGGTCCCGTAGTTCACCAGTTCCGTGGAATACAACTTTTGGGAGCACCACATCTATAAAAATTGTTCCTACATCTATAAAGCACCACATCTATAAAGTTCCTGCATCTATAAAAATTGTTCCTGCATCTATAAAGCACCACATCTATAAAGTTCCTGCATCTATAACACTCTACATCTATACTTACCTGCTAGCGAGGAATCTTTTATAGTTTTGTATGTCAATATAGTACCACTCTGGACTTACCAGGTAACTGTTTGTGCTTTGTATTAATTTGTGCGTAGTATATTAAGAGCGAGGACATAAATTCCGCTCCAACAAAACCCACAGGCGGGTTCAGAATTGCCTAATAGCGAATTTAGTGTTTCAAGACACAAAGCGTTCGACCACGGACGGTGGTGTACGCAGGCAATTTTTTTTTTGTGATTATTTTTAATTTTTTTTGTTATCACTTGTTGAGAGGACCTGACGCCTCCTCCACCACCCACTAGGAGCTGTTTGATACATCATATTATGTTTATGAAAGAAGTTAAAGATCAATTGTGAATTTTATTTAAGTGTGTACACTTTAGACACGAATCTATGCGTATCTATTTAAGGGAGAAAAAGAATTGCCATCAATAATTAATTTCATTTTCTCTATTAACCGGGTTACACTTTTTTTTTTATTTTTCACTCCGTCTAAACGACTATACAGTACCGCGTCGGTAGCGACCACATTCCATAAGCGATTTTTAACGTCGCGTATTGCATTCACCCGTGTGGATAGTTCCCTTGGAACATTGATTTTAAATCGTTTTAACGCTAGTAGAACGAAATTTTCCGTTTGTGAGGATACGGTACAAACAAACTCCAGTTTCGTTACGGTGTAGATTTGGACTTCGTGTAGATTATTGTGTCCAGTGCATCTTAGAAAAATTTGTTTATCATATTAAAGGTACAAGTTGGCAGATTCAAGGCAACGTTCGCAGCCAACCACTTTATATAATCCTGACCACAGAATAGCGATCTAAGCAAAAGGTCGTCAGTTATATCATTTAATAAAGCAGATAATATCCTATAACTTTTAACCAGTTACTTTTCAGGTTGTTACGGAAGTGCACTTCAGTTACAGCGTAATTGAATAACTATATCTGAACCCTACCCGATTGGTAGCAGATATTTTAAATTTAACTTTTTGTATGCTTTTGAATTATATTATATATTGACATTATTTGATATACATATCGATTGCATGATTGAAGACGAATTGTATTCATTCATGCATGGTCCTTGCATATATTTGTGTTGATTTTGGTGTTGTTTTGGGGTTTTATGAATTAGCTAAAATCATAACTACTTAAAGTTAATTACTTAATAGAACATTCTCAGATCTCAGATTAATTCGTTATTACGTGTTTCGTGTAGATTGTCTATAATGTTTTTGATATCAAAATATCTTCCGTCAGATAGAAATGAATCTTCTCTTTTTAATTTGTCTGAACATCTCTGCGATGAGATTTTGACGCCGCGATAAAATTTTATATATATATATATTTTTTTTTTGATACAATCGGTCCACGAGTAAAAATACCGATTCAACAAGCGATTGAATTTCCTCTTATCTTCATAGAATGATTAGATAAAGAAAACGATCTCGCACTTGCGATAGTTTAGACATTTTAAGTTAGTTGATAAGAAACATTAGAGATAGCTTGTCGATATATTACAAACTTGAGATGAACAAAGTATTATTTGTTAAGAATACTTAATTTCTTTTACTTATGAAAACTTGATATAAGAGTTTAGTCTTACAATAAAATAACTATTTGATTAACAATTCGAATCATTCCAAATGGGATTTGATCCATTTATATTTTGAGAAAGTTTACATTTTGATTAAAAATCATTTTCTTATTAGTTCTTAAGATTAATTCAATAAAAATTAAGTTATCGTTTATAACGAGTTTTGAAAATCTTGCTTTTGATTTTTGTTTTGGAATATAATTTCGGAAATTTTACGAAGGTCTTTCAAGACTTTCAGGATGTTTGAGTAAGTCTTTCGTAGGGAGGGTGGTGACCCTCGCATTTCTTTCAGGTGGAACAAGGCAACGTTCATGATATAGTACTCATAGGGAGTATCACAGATGCAACAGCGGAGAGATAGAGTCTAGTGTCATGGTTAGGTACTAGGTTTGAAGTAGGTTAGTTACTTGAGCAAGCATACGTATGCTTGCTTGTTATGTATGGGGCTGTCCAACAATAGTGTTGAGTCGTAGGGACTCACAGGTACGCGGTCAGCCAAGGTCATAAGCGAGAGAGTTGGTTTTCGCTTGTGAATTGGGCGGGTTGAGAGACCAAGGGGGATCGATCTACACCTTAGATCCTCTCTAAGTCACCTCTTCCACATTCCGCAATACATCGTGGCGGCAGAATGATAGGAAAGTGATAAAATTAGCCATGCAACCACGGCCATCTATGGTTTGCTTTCACGCACATACTTACGTGTTATGTTCATTGGGTTAGTTAGTAATTCAGTCCAGATTATTTTCCTCTGAACTATGACCACTCCTATTAAGAGGTGCGATTTTGAATCCTCGTTACTTTTCAATCAATTCTTCTCAGTCTTGTCGACATTGATTATGAGGGCCCTTAAGCAATCTAACATTACATATTCGAACTCGCACACCATGAGTTTAACGGTCGGCAGTGAAAAAAAGAGGTAACACCGGTCAAGTAGATCCCGGAGCAAGTGCCCATGGCCTGGCTGAGCAAGTCATGGCTAGGGTACTGCCGGCCACCGCGACGGTCGATCTCGACCACGGTTCTACGTTGTCGCATGCCGTTCTTAATGACTGTTCTCTACGGGCGGTCGATAAGAAAGGGGGCGTTGCTTCCGTCCCTTCAGAACAGAATTAGGTAGCCATAGCTGGTTTAGTGAGCGCGATCTGAAGTAAAGTCTTTGGAACTGAAAACGACATTTAGCATCTTTGGCATTTCGATACTAGTTGAGAGGGAGGGATCTGAGTAGAGTCCATGGTTTCAGGTGTAGGCTACGACACAACACAGCTACAAGAGGAACATCTATAACTTGTAGTGGATAGGCGCGGGCATGCTGACAGGTATCCTACTAGGCTGTTCCACGGTGTTTTGTAGTCAGAACCTACTGTGCGCTGTTGGATGGCTCGTGCTTCTGTGATGGGATATAGATGGAATTGGAAGAAGGCGAGGGGAGTAGGGAGAGCGAGAGGCCGCGATGGTAAAGTGTAAGTATACCCAATGTAGGGTTGCTAGATACACTGATGCGCTGATAGAAGACGATGGAGTTGCTGTTCCCTGTACATAGGAGTCTAGGATGAGTGGGGCGCTTGTTTCTTCCTGCTTCCTCTCTGGTTTGTGTTGTTGATGGGCATGGGGTTTGGAACTTGGGTATCCATAGGATATTTGGGTGAAGAGGTTTGGTGTCTGTTTGCAATTACAATTTCTTCTTATAAATTTCATAGTATTTATTTATTTACGTTACAAGTTGTACTCGCAAAGAATGAAATTATAAATCGACTTATTTTATCCTGTAAGTCATGGCAATGAAATAATTAAGTTAGATGTAAATAAGGCAGCAAAATGTAAAAATTCTTATCAACCTTTAACTAACTGTGTAAATACAACAACGATGCACATCTTTAAGCCAGCAGTCGACATATGTTTTATTTATTTATAATATCAAGGATATTATGAGAAACCAAAGCAGTTGTGTTTAGATCTACCTCTGCTTAATTTTGTTTTGTTTCCTTTGTTTGTTTTGTTTCCTTTTAACAAGTTCTTGGCATTAAACTTTTAAACTTGTGTATGCCTTATTCCATTCGAGTGTCACCTAAAATAATTAATTTTTAATGTGGATAAATGAAAACGAAAATTGTTTTTTTTTTATTGAATTGTTCTCATACATCATAGTGGTAATTCTCTCTACGTTTCATCTTTATCTCCATTCCATGACAACTTTGTCTCTCCTCTTGGTGAGTACATTTTTAGTACATGTTCTGCCGTAAGCATAATTGAGACTACAGAAAATACCTTTTTGGTTATTTATTTTGCATATAAACGTCATCTATCAAGCTGCTATACATTACTGACACGGCGACACTACATCTCATGATCTCATACACAAACCATTAACAAATTAAAAATCTACATTGCCCACTTATGCATTTCTGAACAGGGTGATCATAAAGAACACAAATAAAATAAAATAAATTAAAATTGATACGGAACAACAAAAAAGTAAAAAAGAAAAAGAAACACAAAAAAAAAAAAAAATAACAAAGATAAACAAATTGATATATTAAACAATGGCTTCTTGCGCTTTATGTAAAAATGTCACAGACTATATGATTGACTCCATTATGTGTCAGGGAAATTGCAGAAAACTTTTTCACGTCACATGTATCGACGCTCCTTTCAGCATAATTAAGCTTTTTAAGGAAAGAAAATCATTTTACTATTTCTGCGACGAATGTGACCCGTTTGTTCTCACAAATATCTCTCGTGACGTGCTAGAAACAGAAAAAATCTTGAAAACCTACATGACCAGTTGCTAAATTTGGCTAAACAAGTTGAAACATTAACCTCTGTTTCTCAAACGCACGATATGCAACCAAAAAACGTTAGGAGACAAACCAGAAATAATACAAAAATCAAAAATACCACGACCATCATAAAGCCAAAAAAATCATCGAAACGAAAAAGTGACGAATTAGATGCAGAGAGCTCTCTCCAAAATCCTTCGATGAAAAAACGGCTAAGTCAATATTTGATTCTCATGCACTTACTCGTAAATTGACTAATTTTAATTTTAATGAGAATCATGCAATTCCTCAAACTCTTCTTCCTCAAACTCTTCTTCCATCGACATCAGCTCCAAAACTTGCCAATTCAAGTTCAACTGAAATAGCTCCATCTTCTTCGTTTACCTTACCTACTAATACAACAAAAACAACAGATATCGCAACTGCTTTGCTATCAGTTAATCCATTATCACAAACACATCTAATTTCACCAAACTTACCAACTAAGTCTTTGAAATCATCGTCTTCAAATTCAAGCTCGATTAAGGCAGCACAAAGATTTAAATGCTTATTTTTATCCAACTTTGATCCAGCCACAAGCTGCGAAACTATTTGTAAATTCGTTACTTTCCTGTTCTCAAATGCTTAGTTAAAAATTGAACGACTTCAAACAAAAAGTAATGACTACACCTACACATCCTTTAAACTGTATGTTACCCAGGAAATATTTAATCAATTACTTGAAATTGAAAAATCATTATGGCGGGATAATATAATTATTCATGAATTTGTAAACAAAAGGAATAATATTCGCCCTTTTCAAAACACACTGACAAGACATGTAAATCGTCGCCACTAATAAATTTTTTCTATCAAAATGTGAGAGGACTTCGGACAAAAACCAATAAGGTCTACTTTTCAACAATAACCTGCTCTTATGACGTTATTTGCCTCACCGAAACATGGCTGTATGCTGGTATCAAAGACTGCAAACTTTTTGATAGCGCATTTAATGTTTTTAGACGTGACCGGTATTCAGATCCGAATAAAGATGGTGGGAGGTTTAATCTTGATTGCTGTAAGATCGTCTTTCATATCTACGCCAGTACATGTTCCTGTAGCCCTTGACAATGAATTTCTCTGCGTTAAAATAGTAACAAAAACATTTACCTTGTTACTGTATTTATAGTTCCGGGAAGTCGCTGTGATGTTTATGATAAAGCTTTTGAATTCATTAACTATATCAATGAATTATAAGAATATAACGACGAGCTGATTTGCCTCGGCGATTTTAATCTTAGCAATATTGCTTGGTTACGATGTCCTGAATCGAACGTAATGTTGCCAACTGGACATCTTAAATCTGGTGACTCAAAACTAATTGACGATTTTAACTCACTTGGACTACACCAATTTAACGATGTTTCTAATTGCAATGGAAGAATTTTGGATCTAATTTTCGCAAGCTGTTATGAAGATATTGTTGTGGAAAAATCAACAGATCCTTTAGTAGTTGAAGATAACCATCATCCATCTTTATCTTTTTCTCTTTCTTTTGATTTAATATTTCATTCTGACTTTAATGAAAACTTTTACACTTTTAATTTTAAAAAGACAGATATTAACAAATTAAATATGCTGCTGTCACAAGTTGATTGGTCATATCTCAATAATTGTTTAACTGTGAACACTATGGTCTTTGAATTTTATAATGTCTTGTTTTATTGTTTTTTTTTTAAATGTGTAACTCTCCCTTCTGTAAAATCGAGATCATCAGTTCCAGATTGGTATGATAGTGAAATTAAAAGCCTTAAGAACCTCAGAAACAAGTTTTGGTCAGTTTATAAATTATCTCGAAGTGAAGCCGACATTGAAAACTTTTGCCGTGCTCGTGAAAATTTCAATAGATCTTCAAGTTTTAAATATTTGGATTATCTGCAAAGAGATCCTTAAATGAATCCAAAATATTTTAGGAACTTTATAAATAGTAAAAGGAAGTCTTGTCCATATCCGTCTATTCTTGAGTCAAACGATATATCTAGTCATGACCCTCGTGTTATTACACAATTGCTTGCAGACTTTTTTCAAAATGCCTTTAACTGTGATACTAACATCTGTGATACTTTAAACTGTGATCTTAATTTCAGTCAAATTTGTATTCAATTATATAATTGTACTCGTATTATAGACATAAGTTCTTATATCTTAAGCTAGTCTTTAGCTATGTAAATAAATAAATAAACTTCTCAACAACAATAGCGCAGCCTGTCCAACTGAAAGCTCGTATCACCTCCCAGAGATACAAAAGATCGGGGAAGGAATGATAATTTTGAATGAAGTCCAACCGACCAAAATATTTGATGAAGAAGAAATCATCGTAAAGGGGACATATTTAATCACATTCTCGAATGAAGTAAATATCAACGAAACCTCGTACATAGGCCATTCTACTCCAATCTATGCCGAACCGCTGGCAGCTAAGATATTAGCAGTACAATATCTGGACCACAATCCCCAACTCTCACTACCATATATTCATAGAATCCATATCCAAAACAGAAACCACCTTGAAACACTTAAAGAAGACGGTTCTAACCAGAAGACTTTATGGTTGTCAATATTTCCAACCTTGTCCCTGATAATGGTTATAACATCGTCAATTACTTTATTCAAACTCACAAAGGAAAAATAAAGAGAGAAAAGAAGTGACTACAACATGAAGAATAGAGGAAGCTATTGCCTATTTAAAAAATCGAAACGGGGGCGTCTCGGGGGGAGGAGTTAACACATCAGCATAACCAGCACACCGCTTTCCGTTCAGTCAGCCGAACCAGAAACCAACGCAGTTTGTGTTTTGTATTCCAGAACGAAGAATAAGCAGAACGACATAAATTGTAACACATAAGCCTATTTCGGCATTGAACTAAAACGATCGTCCGCTAGCAGCTACATCAGCAGTGCAATGGCCTCCAATGCAATGGCCTTCGTATTTGCAAACAGCTACATCAGCAGTCTTCTTATTTAAATTTTATTTTATTAACGTAGATTATTGATTTTTTGTTAGATTTAAGCATTGCAATAAATGACACTTTATAAGAAGTCTTCTTATTTAAATTTTATTTTATTAACGTAGATTATTGATTTTTTGTTAGATTTAAGCATTTCAATAAATGACACTTTATAAGAAGTCGTCAAAGTAAACGGTTGTATTTCATTTTACATTATCTTGCACATTTAATTTGAGAAGGCAACTTAATTTTTTTTCTCTTTGCTAGTTTTATCAAATGAAACATTAGTTATTTATAACAAACAATTTAAAAAACAATAAAATGAGACACATTAGAAATATTAAATAACTTATAAACACGGAAAGGCACAAATTTATACGAAAGAGGTCATTTTAGATAACCTCAAAATTACTGAAACATTTTGATACGATTTTTTTGTTAATAACTTTGCAAACTAAATTAAGCAAACACTAGAATTAGTTAGCACATTAAACAAATAACATTTTTTTTACAAAAATATTAACAAATATCAAAGTATTTACGTAAAACATTAATCAAACGTCAATTCATGACATGCGCGACAAACTGAGTCAATTTGACACTCAACGTTCATAGATAGCGTCAAGAAGGTGTTCCCATTTTATAAAGTTTTATATGTAGAAAAAGAATTCAATATTAAATTAATAAAAATTTACATATAGATAATGAACAGAAGGGAGAAGGAAACAAAATAAGAGGGAGATAGCACTTATTTAAAAACTTGTAGTAATTTTTATGGTAACGAGCAGTGTTACCAAGTTCTAGTTTTTTATTTCTCCGTGGTGAAAAGCTTCAAAGCATATTCAATACGACTTTTTTTTACATAAGTTCTAATGTTATTTGAGGTGAACAAAGCGATTGGCAGCATTTGCGACAGCCGAAATGGCACAACCGAACGGCGTAAAAAGCATATAAAAGGAGAGAAATGTTCATCAAACATTCATTCCGAATCCAGGTTTCAGGTAAGTCTTATTATAAAGGTAAATTAAATTGAAATTGTTTTCACTATTAAATACAATTTGATCTTTGCGAATATTCTCTTTACTTGCGATTATAGGTTCTATGATGCAAGTTAGGTAGTTTTGGAATTAGCATTCTAGCTTTAAAACTAACGGTACTTGTCATACGATCTTTAGTGAAAAATTAATTTTTCTCAAAAACGTCTCCTACGATTTTGATAAAACTTTCTGAATAGTTTTTTATGTGCAAACTGTATGTTTTGGTTAGAATAGATTTTTTAGGAAAAGTCTTATAACAGTACCTCCCATAGGACTGGTTTTTTGACGAATAGCGATGAAATTTTTAATGTAAAAACCCTTTTATAAAAGAAATAATATAAATTATTCTTAAATTTTTCATAAAACGTTTTTTTGAGTTTTTTAAAAAAGTTTCAAAATTTTGTCTTAATTTTTGTTTTTTTCCAAAAACAGTTTAAAAAAATAAATAAATTGTTGGCACAACAGCTCCAAGCGGGGCCGGGGCCTGTGACTTACACTCTCAACCACTCCTGTGCGTTGATATTCTGCAGGAATGAAAGGGACCAACAATTTACCGCCGAATCCGAACGGCTAACAGAGAAGCACTTTCCATGACAATAATTACTTTGGAGGATTTGTCACTTCCTGGCAAGAGGAAGTACCCCGGAAAAAAAACTTAAGGTGGCAACGTCAGGGATCGAACCCTGAACCTTCGGCATAGCAGTCCGACACACTAACCACTACGCCACGGGGTACTACCCAAAAACAGTTTAATCTTTTTTTTTTTTTTTTTTTTTTTTTTTTTTTTTAAGTTTAATCTTTTTTTTAATTCTATTTTTCTGATAAAAACTACAAAGTGCTAGAAGTTGGCATACTCAAAAAAAATTTGGAATATATTTTCGAAAAGTTTTTCAAAAAAAAAACTGTTTTTTGAAAAACAAATCAATTTATGTGAGTGTTATTCAAATGGAAATTTTCTGACGATCATATATATGTACAAACTTCATACCAAAAGTCGATTGAAGCTAGTTCATATAATATGTATTAAAGATTTAATTTAAGTAGTTACTAATTATTGAGAATTATTGCTAGAAAAATATTAATCGGAATAAAGACAATTTTATTAACTAACAAATTACCAGCTCCTTTTTTCCATTTTATGATTTTTGGTTGAATTAAGATTGAATTTATTAAAATCAACGTTGGGCAAACAACATTGGTGGTTCCATCCAGGAACGGCAATTTGCGTTTTTGTCAGACTTAATCAATTATCCTAACTGCTAACATTTGTTGTTCATTTATTGTCACTGACATTTACTTCTAAAACAGAATCAAATAATGGGCGAGCTGATTAAATTAATTGTTAGTCAACTTGTTTTAAAAACGAAAATCGAAAAAAAAACGAAAATGGCAAAAAGACCAGATTAGACAAAAGAACTGCAGGCTTCTACGAACAAAAATTAGTAGATTTGCGTGAATTTTGGCATGAATTCCTAGCGCAAGATCGACTGATAAATGAAGCTGTTATAAGTTGGAAGGCGGAATGCGAAAATACATACATAAAAAAGCAACCATTTGATGAAGTTGAAGTCAAATACGCTGAGTATGTGGGCAAACTCAAGGACGGCTACAATAAAACAACTGCAGGAAGCAGTTCCTAGCCGACGAGTCAGCCTGATATTCAGTACAACTATACTCAACTTTCGAAAATAGCGTTACCTACATTCAATGGCGATTACAACTCGTGGAGGTCATTTTCAGACTTGCTCACATCATTAGTTCATGAAAATAAACAACAACAATCTTATCAAAAACTCCATTATTTGAAAGGATGTCTTACTGGTAGTGCGGAGAAAGTATTAAAACATATTCCCATTACAAATCAAGATAATGAACCAGAATGAAGTAAATTAAAGGGAAGGTATATGAAAATACTAGAACTTTGGTAAATTTCCATCTCAAGGCTTTCGTAAGTCAAAATAAATAGCCATTGAATAAGGAAAGCGCCTTAAGGTATTGGTCGACACAACCGAAGATTGATTGCAATAACTCAAGGCCTTAAATGTGAACACTGTGAATGGGATGCTTTGTTGATTTATCTGATGGTACAGAAGTTGCCATTTGTGACAATGCATCTCTGGGAAGAGGAATTAGGGAAGGTGTTCAAACCACAGAGGACCTAAAGGAGAGTGAAATCTTTCGTACGTATCACCCTCCGACACCCATTTCCGGTTTTTTTTTTTATTATTTGAAATCGTGTCTGTGAATAAATGCAAGAACAAAAACACAAAATCTATCATACCAACTGTTCGTGTATGCGAGTTTTTACGCACACATTCGCAGATGGTATGATTTATCAGTCAAATCAGCTTGTAGGCAAAATCCCATTTCCAGCCTAAATTAAACTCTCTTTCATTATATCCTCTCTGCTTCAAACATACTATACCATCGTGCATTCTCATTGCCCTGCTTTGCAAGGGAAACATCACGGAAATTGTACAACATATCTAAAAATGGATGTACCAAATCGAATGAAGATTATTAATGCAGCGAATAGATGCCTCAATTAATTTTCAAACAAACATCCGCACGCTAAGTGTCGGAATCAGTGTTGGCAAGTAAGATACATGAAGTAAGTTACTCGTTTAGTTACGCGTAACTAATATGAATTAGTTACGCCCAATATTTGGCGTAACTAATGTAAATAATGTAACTAAATGTAACTAACTGTAACTAAATAAAACTTACTCTAACTTAATAATAAAAAATAAAAAAAATCACATTTCATCCTGAATCCCAATCGACTATTGACAAAATTCTTTTATTATAGCAAGGGCAACGGCAACCTGGCAAGGAATACATATTGAAATAACTATGTTCCTGATGAAAAGGAAATCACAGGAAATGTTAAGGCAATCTCAATCATCCTGCTTTGTCATAAAACAGTATAGTCTATCGTCATTCGAACGGGTTTGTGGACGGAACTTCTAAATTTCACTTTAAAATAAAATGATAGTTTTTGTATTTGAAAAATTCTATTAGTTAAAGTTAGTTACATTTAGTTACATTTAGTTACATTAGTTACATTAGTTACATTAGTTACATAAGTTACATTAGTTACGTGTAACTAATTAAAATTTCAAAGTTACGCGTAACTATCCAACACTGGTCGGAATAAGCACATATGCAAGGAATGTCAAAAACCACATCATACTACACTTCACTTCGATGCACCCTCGGTCGAGGATTCAAATACAGAAGTAATTAACAGTAACGTGGAGAAGACAAACAACTTCCTTGCAACAGAAAACTACAATAATTTACTGATAACGGCCGGCCGGCGCGGCGTTGGTAGCAGCATTTGACCGCAATGGTCGCTCAACAATATTGCGGTGCCTGTTGGATTCAGGGTCGCAAACATCGTTCATCACGCCTACCAAACCAAAGGTTACAAATTCATGGTACACCTGTTAAGGGTTAATTTTAAACTGTTTATTTAATTAACCGAATCGAAGGATTTAAGACAACCGTCCGCTTTGCTTGGTAAAATAACACTCATTTCTTTATTCAATATTCTTAAAGCATGCCAAACCGATATACTCTGTGAAATTCAGCTTTGTTAACCAGGCGCGTATGAAGTTCATATAGCTACCATGTTAATATTACCGAACAGCACAAACTACATTCGTTTGACCTGATTAACATTATTTTAAAATTAAGCATTTTTCGATTTAACATTTCTTCCCCCCTTACAAAAATTGGATGGGTGAGAGATATTCCTGATAAGTTTTTCTTTTATTGTTAAAGCTAGGTTTTTTTTATCATTACTTAACATTTTGTGCTTCATATTTTTTTCTCTTTTTTTTTGTAGAGTATTAATAAATGAACATCATGCATTATAACAGAATGATAAAGATAAAATTATAATTAAATAAGACTTATAAATCTTAACGCAACGATATTATTCTTAAAAATGATATAATTTTGTGATTGATGAATCCCATTGCAAAGTTGTTGTTTTCTTTTCTTGCTTCTAGCTTAATTGCATTAATTTTCATGAGTAGCTTTGTACAAAGATATTGATTATTATATTTTTAAATCGTGGCTTTTAGTTTCAATTTTAAAATTCTACAAATTTATGTTATTTGATTCGTTTCTACAAGATTGATTTGTTAAAAGGTTAATATAAAAATCTTTAATTGCAAGAAGGTACAAGTTTAATTACAAGTTTTCAATTTGGTTAGTCGTTATTTTCTGAAGAAACCTGTAAAAGCTGGTTCAATCAGTTTTCATGGAAAAGCTTCAACCGGTTAAAATGAACACAGCGTTTTCGTTTGCCTCTTATAAGTGTCGCGTTGACTTTGCTATTTATAGCTTCAATTGGGTAGGGTCCCTGCCAATGAAATGAAAACATGTTGATCCTTGCGGCGTTTCTAAGAAAAACTTTATCCCCCACATGAAAACTGATTGGACGATTTTTTGCGTCACTATATTTCTTTGAAGACATTATACTAGCAATTAAGTTTTCTCTAGCTATCTTGTGCGCCTTTTGGAGATTATTTCTTAGAACATCAAAATAATTTTCATGATTGTACAAGGGTTGTGTTTCTCTACTTAAATTATTGGGTACTGTTGCTTTGTAACCAAAAAGTCATTCAGAAGGAGATATTTTTGTAGTTGCATGAACACAGTTATTTCTCACAAACATTGCGGCCCGTAAATGATTATCCCATGTAGATGGATTGTGATCCACAAACGTTCTTAGATAACCAACTAAAGGCCTATGTGATCTCTCAAGTGAGCCGTTTAATTGCGGGTGATAAGAAGTTGTTTCTACTTTTTTTACTTTCAAAAGCTTACACACTTCTCTGAACAATTGAGAAGTAAAATAAGAGCCACTGTCGGTAACGAGAACTTTTGGTATTAAATACCTGCTAATTATTTCTTCGAAAAATGCTACAGCAACAGTTTTTGCTTCCATGTCAGGTATTGGTACCACATCCATAAACTTTGTTAGATCATCTTCAGAGGTATGTATGTACTTGTGCCCTTTCTCGGTGATTGGTAATGGTCGACTATATCCATATAAGTTTTCAAATGTTTTGTAAGAAGTATTTGAAATCTCCATCTGCATTTTGTGTTCTCTTCCTATTTTATTTGTCTGACACTTTGTACATTTCCTGATGTTTTTCTCGATTTCTTTGAGCATTCCCTTCCATCTGAAATCTTTTTGTATGCGCTTTAGAAGGTTTTGTTAATCCCTTGATGACCTCCCAAAGGTAGATCGTGATAATTTCTTAAAACATTTTTGATTTCGTCTGGATCAGAAGTAATTTTACTTTTGATGTAATTAAAGAGGGTTTCTTATTGCTACAATCTTGTGCTTTGGTTTGAACGTATGAGTCGTTCTTATCGCCTAGTGTAACATCTAGGCTATTTTCTTTTTTCTTTGCCATTGACCGAGTAACTAATAAACATGAGACAGAATCAACAGCGACAGGTAAATGTTCCATAAGAATTCTACTTAAAGCATCGTTACAAGCATTATCTTTTCCTATTTTATATTTAATTTCAAAGTCATAATCTGATAGCTTATGCCTAAAACGGAGTATTCTACTAGTAGGGTCTTTTATATTTACTTGGCCTCGCAACGGTTTGTGATCAGAATAAACTATAAAGTGTCGACCGTATAGATGTAGGATCACCCTGTAACTGAACCCTACGAACTCACCACACTAAATGATGTAAACGAACACGAAAGAAAGGAAGAACGAAAATGAAGACACTCGCTTTCCGACTGACAAGAAGTCAACATCAATTATTATAAGAAGTCACTAAGAAGTTCAATTTTTCTATTCTCTTTAATTAAATATACATAATTCTAAAATAATTAATCTGGTCTTTTTTTTATTATTTTACGGAAAATCCCACACATTTTGGGGGCTCAACCGGGATCCGTTTGATAATATCTAAAAGCTTAGATTAATAAATTACAAATAATTCAAAACTTAAAAAAAAAAAAAAAAGAAGAGTTGCGATCTATCATTTTTTTTTGTTCGTGCAGTGAGATTGCAGTAGGAGAAGTAACAGTGGATTACGTTATCAATCAAAAAAAAAAAACGTACGAGCAGAGACGAAGCAGTTATCCAAAAAACAGTTCAGCCTTTACCGTTCTTTGCTAAAATTTGTGGTGGGCATACAAAAAAAAAGGGATCATCTTAGGTACTGTTTTTCATCGAAGTTGATAATCATTGAAAACGTGAACAGGTTTTGTAGTTACACAAGCCTGCAAGGTAACGATTACATTTTTTTTTCGATACAATGGTAAGAAAGGGATCTAAGAAAAATAGCACTGCACTATCAAGCTCTCCAGCCGATTTTTCGGAAGTTTTGCGAGAATTAGATCGTAGGCACGAAACAATAAATGCAGAAAATGTTATTCGTGAAAAAGAAAGATTAGAAAATGAAAAGCAAAGAGAAATCGATTTATTACGTAAGGAAAGCGAGGTCAGGGAAAAAGAGAGGGAACAACAAATGAGGTTAGAGATGTCGCTCCTAAAGACGTCTATGGAAGAAGAAATTGCTCGACTTAAAGGTAGGCCAAATATGACGTTTGAAGATGTAGCCGCAATAGTGCCGGAATATAACGGTAGCGACGATTATGATGTTGTAAATTGGATCCAAGACGTAGAGAAGTCATCTTTAAATATGAGTTGGACAGATTTTGAAAAGGTACTGTTTGCGAAAAGATTGCTTAAAGGCTCCGCGAAAATGGCTATAAGAGCGAAGCCTAACATAACAACATGGTCAGAGCTAAAAGATTTTCTAATGGAGGAATTTGCAGATAGAACATCAATGGCAGACATTCATAGGAAGTTAGCACAGAGAAGGCAGCGGAAAGATGAAAGTGTTTACGAATTTTTGCTGTCAATGAGAGAGATAGGGGCAAAGGGCAGGCTGGATGACGCTTCTATTATATCGTATGTTATAGATGGGATATGCGACATGCCACAAAATAAGGTTATCCTTTTTGGCGCTTCCAATTTTAAGCAGTTTAAGGAAAAAATAGCTATATACGAAAAATTTAAGGAAAGTTTAAGCAACAATGTGAAGACGAGGGATCGATCATTTTCCGATAGAAACTCACCAACGCGATGTTTTAATTGCGGGCGTAGGGGTCATAAGAGTAGTTCATGTAACGAAAAAAATCCGAAGTGTTTCATTTGCAATGAGTTTGGACATAAGTCAATGAACTGTCCGAAGAAAAAGTCACCGCAAGAGAGAAAATCAAACTCAGTTAGAGCACCCTGTTCGAACGCAATGAAGAATGTTTATGTTAATGGTTTTGAGGTCGAGGGGTTGATTGATACCGGCAGTGATATCACAATTATTCGAAGCGATGTGTATATCAAGATGGGTGCTCCTCCTTTACAGCAAACAGAAATGGTAGTTCGAGGTCTTTCCTATAAATCAGTTGAAGCTTTAGGGTGTTTTGAAGCAGACGTTAAAGTTGACCAATGTGTTTCGAAAGCAAATGTTTTTGTGATGTCGGATGCAGTGATATAGTAGGCAGGGATATCCTTGTTGGTAAGAACATTGAATTAACTATAGAAGGGGTAGCTGTCTCAACTACGGAACAGGTTGTTAGTCAATTTTCTCAAATTTTTAGTGCTTGCTACAACAAAAAAGAGCTAAACATAGGAAGTCCTGAGTACAAAGAAGACATCGAAAATTTAGTAGCTTGTTATAACCCGAAGAATGAAAAAACTACGTCCGTTGAAATGAAGCTGGTTCTCAAAACTGATGATCCTATTTCGCAACCACCAAGAAGACTAGCACCCCAAGAAAAGAAAGTAGTTGATGAACAAATATGTAACTGGTTAGAAGAGGGTAAAATCCGTCCTAGCAATTCCGACTTTGCAAGCCCAGTGGTACTAGCTACAAAGAAACATGGCAGCAAAAGGTTATGCGTCGACTATAGGCGCCTTAACAAGCCGATAGTAAGAAACCATTTTCCGTTGCCCTTGATCGAAGACCAAATTGATGCGCTTAGCTCTGCTGATGTTTTTTGTATTTTAGACCTTGAAAATGGGTTCTTTCATGTCCCAGTATCAGAAGAAAGTATTAAGTTTACAGCTTTTGTGACACATTCTGGACAGTACGAGTTCTTACGAGTTCCATTTGGGCTGTGCGTTTCACCTGGAATATTCCAAAAATTCATAAATTCGGTATTTAAGGCGTTCATTGCGAAAGGTTACGTACTAGTTTATATGGATGACGTAATTGTTTTGGGGAAAACCGATGAAGAGTGTTTTGAGAGGCTCAAGGAAGTCTTCCTTTTAGCTGAAAGCTACGGATTGAAAATAAAATGGTCCAAATGCCAATTTTTATGCCGATCAATTGAATATTTGGGATTTGATATTTCGAATGGCTCAGTAGCACCATCAGATCTTAAAACAAGTGCCATAAAACGATTCCCCGAGCCAACCTCCCTCAAAACTATTCAAAGTTTCCTTATTCTTACCGGATACTTTCGGAAATTTGTTCAAAATTATTCCGTGATAGCCCGCCCACTCTCTCAGCTACTTAGAAAAGACCATCCCTTCGTGTTTGGAAAAACAGAAAGAAATGCTTTTACGCAATTGAAAAATATAATATCATCGAAACCAGTCTTGAAACTTTACGTACAAGAGGCAGAGACAGAACTGCATACAGATGCATCAAAATGGGGTTATGGGGCAATTTTATTGCAGAAATCAGATGATGGAAAGTTTCACCCCGTTTACTTCTACAGCAAAAAAACCAAACCAGCGGAAGAACGTTACTGTAGCTACCATCTTGAAGTTCTTGCCATTGTCAATGCTTTGAAGAAACTCAGAGTGTATTTGCTTGGATTGAAGTTTAAGATCATCACTGACTGTGCCGCCTTCAAGGCAACTATGGAAAAGAAGGAAATTTTACCAAGAATCGCAGGATGGGCATTGGCATTGCAAGACTATGACTACACTATTGAACACCGACCTGGAATCCGCATGAAGCATGTCGACGCCTTAAATCGAAATCCAATTTGTATGATCATAAGTAGTGAATTACTTCACCGAATAAAGATAGCCCAAGAAAAAGATGACCATATAAAAGCCATAAAGCAGATCTTACTAACACAACCATACGAGAACTTTTTTGTCGAGCACGACCTTCTCTACAAAGACGATGGAAAAGGAAACAAGTTACTGTACATTCCAAACAACATGTCAAGAGAAATAATACGTCAAGTTCACGAAGAAGGCCATTTTGGTACGAGAAAGCTTGAAGAGCTTTTGAGTAGGGATTATTTTATCCCAAAAATGAGAAGCAAAATCGACCAAGTAAGGTTGAGTCGCTGCATCTTAAGTGAAAGAAAAGCTGGAAAGCAGGAGGGGCTCCTTAACCCGATTTCAAAAAATGAATTACCATTGGATACCTACCACGTTGACCACTTAGGGCCGTTATCAACCACTAACAAAAAATACTGCTACATTTTCTGTGTTGTGGACGCGTTTTCAAAATTTGTCTGGATTTATCCGTGTAAATCTACTTCTGCATTAGAAGTTATCCAGAAGCTTGAACTACAGAAAGGGGTTTTTGGAAACCCGTCGAGAATCATTTCTGATCGTGGATCAGCCTTCACTTCAACCAGTTTTAAGGAATATTGTGAGGAGCAGGGTATTCAGCACCTTCTAATAACAACTGGTGTCCCTAGCGCAAATGGACAAATCGAGCGAATCAATCGAATTATAATTTCAGTGCTCACCAAACTTTCAATTGGCGATCCAAGTAAATGGTTTCGCTACACCACCAGGCTGCACATGCTGTTAAATTCGACATATCAACGAAGTATAAGACGAAGCCCTTTTGAAGTTTTAGTAGGGGTTAAAATGAAAGAAGATATTGTTTTAGCTGAAAGTATAGATGAGGAAGTAAGGAAAGCTTTTGAAACACACCGAGACCAAATCCGCGAAGAGTCGCGACAAAACATCGATAGGGTTCAAAAAGAAAACTGCAAATCGTTTAACAAAAATAGAAAAGAAACTAAGAAATATCGTGTAGATGATTTAGTAGCAATAAAACGTACTCAATTTACCACTAATAGCAAACTTCTCCCCAAATTTCTAGGTCCATACCGAATTACGAAGGTCTCTCCTAACAACCGATATGAGGTGCGAAAGGTTGGAGGTCAAGAAGGTCCTCGTACAACGACTTCGAGTGCTGATTATATGAAGCTATGGACAACTGATCATAGTGAGGACGACAGCTCAGAAAGTGAAAATGAAATAACTTGCGAAGACGATGAATCCTGCTTAGACGAAAATCTATTACGATGATTTGTGATAAAACAAGCAAAAAATCAACCAAGACGATGAAACCTACAAAGACGATAGAACCTGCCAAGACGATAAAACCTACAAAGACGATGAAATTTGCTAAGATGATGAAATCTGCTAAAAATAAAAGACGATAGAACCTGCCAAGACGATAAAACCTACAAAGCCGATGAAATTTGCTAAGATGATGAAATCTGCTAAAAATAAAAGATGATAAACCTGCTCAGACGAAAATCAAATGAACTACGATGATACCAAGCTAAGAAGATACTCAACACTCAAGACTACTGATGAGAAGAAAATTACTAAGAAAAACAACCTGCTAAGACGAAAAACCTGCTGAGACGATAATACCAGATAGAATAACTACATCCCATTCCCGAGGTCGTCGAAATGTTACAGGACGGCCGAATTTGTAGGATCACCCTGTAACTGAACCCTACGAACTCACCACACTAAATGATGTAAACGAACACGAAAGAAAGGAAGAACGAAAATGAAGACACTCGCTTTCCGACTGACAAGAAGTCAACATCAATTATTATAAGAAGTCACTAAGAAGTTCAATTTTTCTATTCTCTTTAATTAAATATAATTCTAAAATAATTAATCTGGTCTCTTTTTTATTATTTTAAGGAAAATCCCACATAGATAACACGTAAATTTTTTCACAGCCCACAAAATAGCAAGAGCTCTTTTTCTTTCGTTGAATATCCTTTTTCTGTACTATTCAGTGATCAACTTGCGTATGCTATTGGTTGTTCCTCTTTAAGTTCTCCTTGTAAAAAGCCTCCCGCAAGGCGTTGTTGCTAGCATCTGTCGTAAGGATAAAAGGTTTGTTGAAATCAGGATTAATTAAGACAGGTGGGGTAGTTAATGAGGATTTTAAACGTTCAAAAGCATCTTGGCAGCGCCAGATCTAGGATTTGTTCAAGGGGAGGCAAAAGTTGAATTGGGCACCCCCCAGCAATTTTTTTTTTCTTTTTTAAGTTTACGTACAAAACTTGAACTCGTATCGTTAACCTGTTTTTATCTTTATGCTCTAATGCTTGATGCTGTTGACAATAGCTTATGTACGATACACGTCATAAAAGTCTGTGTGAACCAACCTAAGAAAATAAGGTATTGCTAAGGGTTCTCATGTTACTGATTACTCAAAATGCAATCTTGGCGTATGTGCAAAATAAAACCTTTGGGGTATGTGCCATAATCCAGACTGATTTGATAATTTTTCTTTTTCGATAAACGACAGCGGAGAACCTGCTAATGCTGTTCATAAAAAGTTAAAAGGCTGTATGCTTTTTTGTGATTCTGTCCGATTTTTTGATTGCACATTTAACTTTTACTCACCGACATACAAAATCATAACTAATCCATAGAACAGCTTTAGTGAAATAGCTCAGTAGTACACAACAAAAATTCTTTTTCATTTTTACTTGCTCTATAGGGCAAGTATTGGTTTCGTGCAGAAAAAAAAATCGAGGTTTTAATCAAACATGACATTACGATGACGATGATAGAGAAGCCCAAAAAAGTGGTTTTCGCCATACCGTCCGTCGGTCTTTCTGTGCGGTTGTGTTAATGTGTGCTTTTTCACGTCATGCTTCAGCCTAAACGGCTTGAGAGATTTTCTTCAAACTTGGTATATAGCAGTTTGAAGAAAAATAGTTGTCCAGGTTTTTTTTTGTTTTGTTTTAGCCCGGCTCAAACTGGTACCTTTCATGTAATGGTTTTTTTCATTTTAAATTTGCTCGAAAACGGCTCTAACAATTTTGATTCAACTCAGAATTTAACTTACCTAAGATATTTCTAACAAACTAGCGTTTTTCGTTTTTGGCTTAAATGGTCGTAACGAAAATCAGGTTAAACGGCTTTTTTAAATGGCCATAAGTTCATCATACTATTGCACTCACAGAGCAAGTACGTGCGACCCAGTCGTGCATTTTATTTATTTCAAACATTTAACTATTATCTTTTGATAAAAAAATTAGGACCACTTTTGAAAAACTCGTACATTAGAAATTTTATAGTTCACTAGCTATTCCGACAGACGTTGTGCTGCCCTAACGAGCATCAGATAGCGCGATGATACAATCCATGATAGATACAAAAAGGTTGAACATTGAGGGATAAGTTTGACTTCTTAATTATATTTATATAGTCCATTTAATTTGTCTAAGATATTAGAACATGGATGATTTTTTTAAAATTAAATAAACTCAGAAAAGTACGTACACGCCCGAGTGTGCAATATTGTTTTAGTGTTGTTGTTAGGTTGAGAAACGGGCAACTGCAACAAATTTTTCTTTTAAGTTCAATCCGTTCGCTATTTAACCTTTTTCATACTAAATCAACAGCAGTTTTAAATCAAATCATAACACAAGATAATTTGCATTTGAAAATATTTCAGTTTGGTTTTTCTGATCGCTATAACTTGGCCCCTAAGTCTTATATAACTTTATGCCTAAGATTTTTATCACCTATTCCACGCGCAAATTACAACCTTTCAATCTTTGTTGTTTCTGAGTTAAGTCTTAGTAAGCAAACAAATAATATATATGAATATAGTATTTAGTTTTAACTGACTCCCGAAAGCACTAGAATCGCACTTTTCCCAAACGAAACATAAAAACTTGAAATTTCTGAATCCGTTGAAATCGTAGCCATCCTTTCGATGGAATTTGACTTTTTTTTTAACTTGACAAACGGTCAAGATTTCAAGAATTCCACATAAACATCCCAAGAATGTGTCGGCACTATGATTACTGAATTTGTATCAAAGTTGACCCTTTTGTTATAAAATTCTTATTTTTTTTTAATAACGCTATTATTTCAGAACATCAAGGCATTAAGCCAACAAAAAATAACTTTTATAGATCCAGGTGCTGAAACGAGTCAAAAATATCAATCATCAACTCAAACTGAAATGATTTATCCATTATTCAATGCTTTAGTAGCATTTACTAAGTAATGCAGAAATAAATTATGATTTTAAGAAAGCTTCCTCATATTTGAAACTTGTTTCAGCAAATAAGATATTGGAAATGGAATCTTACTTGTAAAGTATATACTTGGAGACCTTTTTTTTTACTCTCGTTTCTTTTTTCATCTTCCAATTCTGCGCCCCCATGAGGGGCGACGAATTTGTTTAAAGGGCGACGAAAGTGGTTCATTACAACATATTTTATAATTGGAACAAGAAATAAGTAAACATAGCATCATTTCCAATTTTTTTTTACTCTCTTTTCCTTGTTCATCTTTTAGTTTTGCGCCCTGCTGAGGGCTACGAATTTGTTTATAATTTTCAAAAGTTGAAGACCTTTATTTTTTTTTTACTCTCGTTTCTCTCTTCATCTTCCAATTTTGCGCCCCATGAGGGGCGACGAATTTGTTTAAAGGGCGACGAAAGTAATTCATTACATATTTCTTTCATATTTGGAACAAGAAATAAATAAACATTGCATTACTTTGCCGCCCTGTTCAAGTGTTGAATACCTTTTTTTTTCGCTCTCCTATATTTCTTCATCTTCCATTTGGCGCCCCCCAAGGCCAGGCGCCCGGGGCAAGTGCCCCCCTTTGCCCCCCCCCCCTAGATACGGCGCTGCATCTTGGCAGGAAGCATCCCAATTAAATTTAACGTTTTTTCTAAGTAGTTTGTTGATAGGAGATGCTATATCCTAAAAATTACGTATAAATTTGCGATAAAAGTTTGCAAAGCCTAAAAATGATTAACTTTGTTTGACTGTTCTAGGGACAGGAAAGTTTTTCACAGAGCTGACACGGTTAAGGTCTGGTTAGACTACTTCGACCGCGCATTTATGACCTAAATAAACTTTGACCTTTTGAAGGAAGTAACATTTTTCTGGTTGCAGTTTTAAATTATGCAAGCGCAAATCATCAAAAACGTCGGTTAAACGTTCAGTGTAGGATTTGAGATTGCTTGCGAAAACTAATATATCATCCATATACATTATACATATGCCCAGGATTTAAGACCAGACTCTCCAGTTATAACAAAATTCATTAATCTCTGGAAAGTTGCAGGAGCCCCCTTTAACCCAAATGGCATTCGTCGGAAATGGTAATGTCCACCAGGGGTACTAAAAGCAGTTTTCTCTCTATCCTTTTCATTCACTTCTTTTTGATGATAGCCGCTTGCAAGGTCTAATGTAGTCAAATATCGAGCATGATGCATGACCCAACTGGTCTAGAATATCTTCTATTCTAGGCAGTGGGAAGGCGTCACCTATTGTGACTTCATTAGTTTTCGATAGTCAACCACGACCCTCTATCGCTTCTCTCAATTAGGTCCCGATTTTTTGGGGACTAGCAAAAGGGGTAAATTCCAAGGACTGTTGCTTTTTCGATTACTACTTGTTTCAACATTTGTGAAACTTGTTTGTCTATTACTTCTCGATGTACATAAGGCAGACGATACATTTTTTGGTTTATTGGGGATTGCGATGGTGAGGTCTTAGTTCTGTATTCAATACGTTTTGTACACGACATCTTATCACCGTCAAGGTAGAAAATATCCTCATATTGGTAGAGTAAGTCAAACAGTTTATCTTTTTCCTCAATGGTACAGTGGATGAAGTGCTTGGTTGCTAACCTAAGAGTTGTGGGTTCGAGCCCCAGCCTGGTCAGCAACTTTTCAATATTCCCCCAGCTTCAACTGGACGCCACCCGAGGGATTTTCATGAGATAAATATCACCTATTTCTCAATCCATTGTACCAACAGAAAATCTTTCCTATCTCTCTATTCCTTCTAACTATTGCCGTGCAGTTTGCATTCAAAAGACCTTGGGTCTTACAGGCATATAGTTAAAATTATTATTATTATTATTATTTACATCACAGCCCATGTTTGTCATTTAAAAAATTTTCCACTCTCTCTATCTTGTGTTTGTGAACACAATTTTCTTTTTCTCCTTGAATCAAAAAAATTTTGTGTACGTCTTTTAAAACATTTTCATTGTCTACAGATACTTTCTATTTTACTTTTTGTTTAAAGGTTGGATTTCATAGTTATCCAGAGGTTCACAATCAAAAAACTCACTTTGAAGTTGGACTTCATAGATCATAGTTGTTGGTGTTTAGCACACTTACAGCCGCTTTGCCGTTCGTACTGCTTATAATACAGTTCCCAAGATAAACGCCTTCATGGAGTTCATGAGAAAAACAGAGCATTTCTGCCGCGCTGTTTAATCTGATGGGAAGTACTATTTCATTTCGTGGAGGTAATTAAGCTTGTAATATTTCAGCTTTTTGGACTTTACCTAGGCTGGTTGGCAGAGTTACCTTCGAGTATTCCTCAAGAAAAAAAAAATGTTCCAACTTCCTTAGTTATTTCACCAAGATTGGAATTTGTCTCTTTTGAATTCCCACATTGAAAAGGCACAAAGTAACACTCTTTATTTTGTTCCGTTCGAAGAAAGTTTAAGCGTTTCGCTTTGCCTTCTATATCACAATGCTGGAATATAAAATAATTTCCCAAAATACCGTCCCCTGAAATTTGATGATCATCTTACACGATATGAAATTCACATGGAAGGGACTCATCAAGTTCAATCATACCACTAACAGAACCAATTGATGAACTGTGGCTGTCACTTGTTTTTATTTTTAGTTTATTCCTACATCTTATTTCTACGTTATCTCTCAAGACAGATTTTTTTAGAAGCGAAACCTGAGCACCTTCGACTATTCTATAAGTCTCGCATTTCCATTTCTACATTAAGTTAAAGGAAGGTTAACTATAGGTAGAAATCTGTTGTACATTTTGTTTACATGTTCCGGGAATTGGTCGGGGTACTGTTTCCTTTTAGGTTCCCAAACGCAGATTGTCCAGCTGTTTGCGAAGTTCGTTGGTCTCCCGTTTCCCTTTAGCAAAACAATCGTATTCGTTTTGACCTATTTGTAAACAAAAGTTGCAATTCTGCTCAACCTCAACTTCATTCATAAAAATTCGTTTCGGTTTTCTTGAACAATTCTGGGCTGAGTACCCGTATGTTCTGCAGTCGTTGCAATACGGTGTCGTTTTTTTGTTTCGGCATTCTGAGTAGCTATGATCCATTTTTTTTACAAAAAGTGCATTGGCCATATTGTCGTACATTCGTTGCTCTATTGTTATCATTATGAGAATTTAGGCTCAAAATTCTCGAATAATGAGGAGCATTTTGAAATGGTGTAATTGGGGAATTTTTAATGACGTTCATGTAAGTTTGGTCAATGCTTACGTCATGGTACCGGCTATTGTTCATACTCAGATTATTATTTATGCAATTATTGGGATGAAAATTGCTAGGAAACATATAGCTTTCCGTTTGTTCTAAAAGTTTTACCTTTGGAACAATTTCTTCAAGTGTATTTTGTGTGTCTTGAAGAAGGAAAAATCTATGGTTTGGGTTTAATATTCCAACCTTGAAAGTGTGAAGAGCGATCTCGTTCAACTCCTCTGCAAGAACATCTATCCCTGTTGGATACTGTTCTTGGACCTTCGATTTACACCTTCCCATTACAGATTTAATTCTGTTAAGGTAATTAATTAGAGTTTCACCGGGGAGTTGGTTCATTGAACGTTACTCATTGTTAAGCACAACGTAAGTCTTGTCGTCAAGATATTTACTTTTTAACAACGAAAAGAGCTCATCGATTGTAGTAAAACTAGATTCCTGGACAAAGTCCAGTGCCCGACCACGAAGCCTAAGAGGAATTAACTTTAAAAACATATCTTGTTCCTCCTTCGTGACAAGAAAATGGTTTGCGCATTTGCAACAACCGATAAAAGTTCCTAAATCAGACGTTAAGGTAACGCCAGCGTCTCCCGAAAATAATGGAACCAAATTGAAAATTAGAGAATGTATGTTTTGATTATTCATACTGACTATTTGTGTGCTTAAATTTAACTTCTTAATATTGTTCTTTTTTAAATTTCTTATTCTTATATACCTTTTTTCCTGAGGTCGCTGATAATTTCTTCCTTTTCTCAGTTTTACTATTGTCTTCTGTTGGTTATCCTTTGTTTTTAATAGATTTTCCGCTTGCTCTTTATCCTCTTCTGCCTGTTGTTGATGATCTTTTTGTTGCTCTTGTTCCAGGTCTCCTTCAACCTCTTCTGCCTGTTGTTGATGATGTTTCTGTCGCTCTTCTGTCAGGTCTTCTTCAATTTTTCTGTGTGTTGTTGATGATCCTCCTGTGAATGAATGAATGAATGAATTAATTGGGGGAAAGTGCACTGCGACCTTTAAGATCTATTGTGCCCCCTTTTCTAAAGCGCTGGATGAGGATAGTCATCCTACAGCACTTCCTCCAACTTGGTTTCTTTTAGGAAGCCAAGTATTTGAGGTATTTTTAGAGAAGGTAACCTGCCCTTCTCTATCTGGTAATTACCCAGATGTTTTTGTCTTATGTGCATAAGTGCACCACATCTACCTAGTATGTGGTCCGGTGTTTCTTCTTCTTCATCGCAGAATCTGCATGTTGCGCTGCTAGACAGCCCTAGGATATTGAAATGTCTTTTAAGTTTGCAGTGCTGTGTGAGAAAGCCCGTTATAATTCTTATGTTGTTTCTGTTTAAGTTAATGCAGGCTGTAAATCTTTCTAGGTTATAGTTACCCAGTAACATTTTTGCCTGTCTTAGCTTTGGGAGTTCTTTCCAATGGTTGGATCTTTTGACTTCTTCATTTGTTTTGATCTTGTTTTTGATCACATTCTCCCCAAAAACGCAGTAGGGCTCTGGTCCAATAAAGGGTGTTGTTGCCCCTATTTTCGCCAGACGGTCAGCCTCTTCATTGCCTTCAACACCAACATGGCCTGGTATCCAATGGAGAGTGACTGTGTTTTCCCTGCCCAAAGTGTTGAGTTTGTCTAGGCATTCCTATACCAGTTTGGAACTGATACTGTATGAGCTAAGGGCTTTAAGTGCTGCTTGACTGTCTGACATTATTGCAATGTTTTGCTTGCGATAGTTCCTATTTAAGTTTAGTTCAGCGCATTTTCCTATCGCATTAACTTCTGCTTGAAAGATGCTTGAGGACTGTCACATTGGAACAGAGACTTTGGTTCTAGGCCCAAAGATTCCTGCACCCGTTCCTTCAATAGTTTTTGATCCATCAGTGTACCACTTGATGGCATTTGCTTTAAAGGTGTAGTTTTCTGTTTCTCCTAGCCACTCTTTTTTGCTACTTAACTTCGTTTGGAAGTTTTTCTCGAAGTTGTAAATCTTAATCATGCTATCGCTTGGAATATCAAGGGAGGGTATTGTTTTGGACAGGGAGTCTTTTTGTCTAAGACTTATTTGTTTACCTTTGCCGGTGCCCTCTTTTGAAAACCTCATGATTGTTCCCTCAGCTGCACTTTGTATCACAAAGTGTAATGGGGTCAGATGCAATATGACCTCCATTGCTGCGTAGGGCAAGTTATCATTGCTCCTGTGATGCATAAGCATGCGAGCCTTTGCACTTTTTCAAGTGATTTTCTAGTCGTAGCTAGTTCGGTTCTTTTATGCCACACAACCGCACTATAGGTGATAATGGGCCTCACCATCATAGTGTACATCCATCTTATTATATTCGGTTTGCATCCCCATGATTTTCCTGCAAGTCGTCTGCATATCATGAGGGACTTTAAGGCTTTCCCGACTGTTATTTCAAGGTCTTTGTTCCAGAGGAGTTTGCTGTCTAGGGTAATTCCTATTAATTTGACCTCCCTCTTCGTGTCGATTACTTCACCTTTTAACCGGATGGGTTTCATGTGCGGTAGAAGTCTTTTCTTTGTGAATGGTACAATTGTGGTTTTTTAAGGGTTGATATTTAGTCCCACTGATGCGCACCATTTGCTTGTTATTGTCAAACCCCTTTGTATTATGTCACAGAGGGTTTCTTCAAACTTTCCATAGGCTGTTATAACAATGTCGTCGGCAAAGCCTAGGCATTGTATACCTTGAGAAGTAAGACATTCTAGGAGCTCATCCACAACGAGGCTCCACAGCAGGGGTAATAGAACCCCTGAACTGTGATAGAACTAGTGCTTTTTTGACTGCCTCGTGAGAGGTGTTATCAAAAGCACCTTCTATGTCGAGGAATACACTTAGGGCGGTTTCTTTGGCGTCAAGTGCCCTTTCTATAGTGTTCGTTAATTCAAAGAGAGCGGTCTCTGTTGATCTGCCCGCTCTATAGGCATGCTGACGTGGATTCAGAGGCATATTCCTTAGAACTTCTGATCAGATGTAATTGTCGATCACTTTCTCAAAAGTTTTCAGTAGGAAAGATGTTAGACTTATCGGTCTGAATGACTTCGGATGAGTTGTATCTTTTTTCCCCGTTTTTGGGATGAAGATAACTTTAGCTTTTCTCCACAGACTTGGTATATACCCAAGTGCAATACTACTTCGAAGTATGCTAATTAGGTACGGCATTAATTCATCTTTGCCCTGTTGCAGTAAGGCAGGAAAGATGCCATCTATGCCGGGTGATTTAAAAGGTTGAAAGGTACTAATTGCCCATTCTAGTATTTTTCCTGAACAGATAGTTTTTGCTATCTTCCAGTCTTCTCTGTTTGGTTTGAAAGGTATTCTTTCAATTCTATCGTTCACTATGGGTGAACTACCTGGAAAGTGGGTGTTTAGTAGCAAATTAGATCTTTGCTCTTCATTTTCTGTGAAGCTACCATCTGCGTTCCTAAGTGCCAATGATGTTAAAGTTTTCTCCATCGACAGTGCTTTGTGTAGTCTGGCAGCTACAGGTGTGGAGGATATGTCTTCGCAAAAAGTTTTGAAGCTTTTTCTTTTGGCCTTCCTTAGTTCTTTGTTGTATTTGGTAAGCTCTTCAGAATAGTTTTGCCACTCTCCAGTTCTCTTTGCCTCATTAAAGAGTTTTCTTACCCTAGATCTTAGTTTGGAAAGATTATTGCTCCACCATGGAGCGTCTTTCAGTTTTCTAGCAGTTTTTGTAGGGCAACTGAGTTCATACGCCTCATTGATTGCCCTACTAAACTGCTTAACTATATTCTCTAGTTCAGGGTGACTATTAGTCGTACTAACTGGACCTAACTGTTCAATATTGGTTTTAAGGGTGTTTTTATAAAGTTGCCAGTTCGTATTTCTTGGGTTCCTTACAGAGGTATTCTCTGTGAGAAGGCCCTCTAATAGAAACACAATGATTCTGTGGTCAGACATTGAGGGTTCGTTGGAGACTCTCCAATCTCTTAGAGCTTGACCTAAGTTTGGTGACCCAAAGGTTAAGACTAAGACTTCTTCTCTTGTTCTAGTTATAAAGGTAGGGGTGTTCCCTACATTGAAAATATCTAGGTTTTTTACGAGAAGGAATTCTAAAAGGTACTCACCCCTTTGGTTTATGTCGGAGCTGCCCCATGTTGTGTGGTGGGCGTTCGCGTCACAACCGATTAGTATCGGTAAGTTCCTACTGCTGCAGTAGTTCACCAGTTTTTGTACTTCCGCTGGTGGAATATTTTCGCCGTCACCTGCAAAGTAGGCCGATGCTATAACCATAGTACTGTGGTTGCCCCCGATGGTTATATCCGCTTGGATTGGTACCAAGTCCCTCGTCATGTATTCTGAAAGACATATAAAGTTTATATTATTTCTTATCATTATACATGTTCTGGGCGAGTCTTCTCTCGTATCCCAGATTAGCTTTGAATCCTTACAGTTAAGGCCTCTAACTTGTCCCCCGTATATCCAGGGTTCTTGGATCAGCGCTAGACCTAAGTTGTCCTTCGTGAATTTCCTAGCTATCACGGCTGACGCCGCTTTAGCATGATGGATATTCACTTGGGCTGCCCTGGTGCTGATCCCGCGTCCGGTCATCTTGGTTTAAGAGGTGGGGCAGGTGCCCCCTCATCTGCAAGCAGATGGTCTTCTTCTTCCTCTGTGGGAAGCGTTTCGTCGGCTTCTTCTCGGCTAGGAGAGAGGTCCATGCCCTCTATGTCGCTATCTGCTGGAGAAGAAGGTGTATTTTCGGAGTGAGGTGGATTAGGGTTTAGGGAAGGTGTTCCAACTACTCTATTGGATGGATGGGATTCTATGGTGGAGTTGTTGGTTGGAAGGGGTTTTTCAGGAGTTGAGGGAGGGTTTATGGATTTTGGGGAGGTGGGGGATTGTCAGGAGGGGGTATGGAGGGGGTACCACTTATATCAGTGTCTGCTTGCCTTTCTGGTTCGGATGACTGGTGAACAAGCCCAGTATCCGTCTTTCTGAGGCCAGACACGGCCACTTTCCCGAACTTGTAGTGAAGTTCGTAGTTGGCCTTCATAATGGCGTCATCCTCCTGTTGCTCTTCTTCCAGATCTTCTTCAACTTCTTCTGCCTGATCTTGATGATCCTTCTGTTGCTCTTCTTCCAGGTCCTTACTCTTCTCTTCTTTATCTTCAGTCCACTGACTTGATGAACTTTCAGAGATTGTTTGACTATAGTTTTCAAGAGGGAAAGAGTCTATTCTCTTTAAGAATCTTCTTAGATTTTGATGGATCGGTAGGCGTGGAGTGCTCGTTGTACACGACAGTTGATTTTTCCTATTCATCATTCGGTCGGTATTTTCTTTTTTTTTTTACTTTTCTTTTTATGGGAGTTTATTCACTTTTTCCCGACTGCGCCCAAATGTTAATGTTTTATTTTTAAACTGTTTATTTAATTAACCGAACCGAAGGAATTAACACAACCGTCCGCTTTGCTTTGTAAAATAGCACTCATTTCTTTATTCAATATTTTTAAAGCAAGCCAAACCAATGCACTAATCTGGTGCGTGTGGAGTTCATATAGCTACTGTAGGGAAGACTTTCTCGCCAATCATTTGCATAAAATAAAGTATTTGTCACTGGTGCCATCCATGCGCGAAACCCCAACTTTACTCGCACTGTGCTGAACGCACCCGATGGGTTCCACCAGAGAAGGTTGCACAAAAGGGAAACCATTTTGGTAGTTCCACTTCGGATTATAATCCACATGATTTCCAATCTAAATCAGACTTCCAGTATGGTCTGGTTTCCATTAAGTCAGTGGAAGCGAAATTGGACTTCATGAGACAAGTACTCATTAGTTTGGATTAGGTAGTGTGTACACTAAATTAACAGACGTAGTGGTCACACTAGGCAATTTTACAGTAAGCAGTGTCAGTCACGTCACAACGCATATCAGAAACACAGAGTTGACATATAGCTGTCAGATACCTACTTTGAAGAAAATAGTCGATGCGGCCGAGTATTTATTCAAATCGGCAATCTGAACCCGCAACTAAGCTGTCAGTCTACTACTGGTAAATTTCGTAATCTCATTTCTGGTTTGCCCAGAAATATGACATATGTGACTCAACAACGCAGTGGAATAAGAACATCGTCCATGAAAGAGCAAAAATCGAACCTTTATTCTATATTGCTACAAGTTGCAAAAGCTGAAAAATCTTATAATTACCCGTTGTTTTTACCAAAACTGTCATACGCTCAGATCGCGAAATAGAGTAATGACAGATACCTACCAGATGATACCAATTTCCATTACCGAACACCCAACAGACATCATGACATCACGATTTAAAACCGTGTATGGTGAAGTTTCTATTATCTGAAAATATCCATTTACAACCTGAACAAAAATATTACTAGCGCTGTCAGAAATGCAATTTCGTGAAACTGACAAGAGAGCCAGATAATTATTGACTAAGAAACGTCATCATTACTCAGTATTTAAGCCACCAGTATTCTAGTCATCAAAGGAATTTCGATTCTCCAGTGTAACCAGAGCCTCAAGTGACATAATTTCGTTCAATTACTTGCCACATCACACGATTATATAACGTGTAATCAATGTCTTGACAGAAGTAGCGTAGTGTGAACAGAATGTTAACATTCGTTACTTCAGCCCATCTAACTCGCTATGTCAACTGGTTGGCTGGTGTGGAACTCAACTCTGACTACAGACCCCATTTTGAAGAAACACTCAGACAGGAGAACAACTCCAATATACAGAACCTAAATTAATTATTAAAAGCAGCTGAACCACGCCCGCCTTTAAATTTTTACTTATTGGTTACTCTAATTGCATTGGCAATTAGATGATCCATCTCATTCTCTGGATTATTCACCGCAAATACTAGGTAATTATAAAGCATTTGAAATTTTGGTACGAGCAGAATTTTTTTTTTGCTCCAACGTGATTGGATTTCGGTGGCGACACATGGCGACATATTATAACCATGTTCTTTTCCTTTCATCTATAGGGAAATCCACCTCAGAGGAACAATAGTATTGTCCATCAACCATAATTGAAACAGGGCAGGCGAGGCTGCGCCAATTTCACTAAAAGTTCATCATTATACTCTTCGCATAAGAGGGATCCACCACGCCATTTTTATCGTGGACATACAGCTTTTTTTTGCTGCTATGCATATGCCCACATGTACAGGGCCATTATACTGCGTCTTTTATTGATATGAATATATTTCGTTGCACACGATCCGTGCGATATCCTTTGAAGTGGTCAATTTTATTTTCGTTTGACCAGCCACACCCAAAACACTGCCACGCGCGTTTCTGCGCAACGCCAGAAATCTCGCCCGAAGTCTAGGCGAGTCTCCCACGTGCGACCGATCGGCGTCGATCCGCTCGCCGGCCCGTCGACGGCCACGTTTTCATTACTGAGAAGTTTCTCACTCACTTGGAGCCTTCCTAACCTCATGTGTTGTGTCACACGGACACCTTTTAATGCAACAATGGCTCCTAGGCCCAACGCTTTTCACGACACTTCCGTCTTTATTACTGGCTGCTAAGCCCAACTCTTTCATCAGATCCACCGGACGTTTGGCGCGTGCAAATGCACGGATGCCAGTCCTCAACAAATCACCAACTCCACAGTAGATTCTCTGTTGGAGCAACGTGGGAAGAAGCTGAGACATCTCATCAAATTCCACCTTCCGGAGCAGCAGATCCAGCTAACTATTAATTGTGTATTTTGTGACTGAGACGTATATATAAGCCTAATAAGATCCAGGTAACCTTAAATCATATTTATTTGTTCTTGTTTGTGTCTTGAGTGGGAGCAGTAAGCTCGTAACACTCCATCAATTTACTTTCCTTGGATCTTTATCCTCGATCCACTTTGCGATTGACGCTGCAGTTAACGCTGACGTCCAAAGACAGTCAACCACGGACGGTGGTTCTTGAACAATTTTTCGAGTCTTGATGTGAAATTACAGTGCGAAGACCTAACGCCTCCTCCACTCCAGTGCACGCATTGAATGTTAGTACATATTTGTGCACATTATACAATTAAGGAATTATTGAATTATTTTTGTTGAGGTGCATTGGTATCGACATTGCACATGGAAAGTGAGATGTGTACTTTTTTTTTGAATTAATCCGTGTCGTCAAAGAATTTGTGTCATGTTGAATTCAGGAGTTACAAGTGATGTGAGTTCGCGATTTTTTTTAATTAATCAACATAATATCATCGTTTAATTCGATATTATAGAGTCTCCTTCGATACGCGCAAGCCGAATCGTCTCGATCTCCACTGTGACCAAGGGTCAGTGTTGAACCATATCATTCGAGAACCTACGAATAACGTTTGGTTTTTTTTTTGCAATCAGCTTTCGCAGTTGCATAAATCCTCGCTTGGTCTTCGCTATAGTTTTCCTTTTTCTTTGGTGTCGGTAGCGACTAACCTATAACGCGATTTAGCACCACGTCGGTATTCGAATATACTTTTGTGCCATTGGCTTTAATCTGCTACACTCTCATTATCTCACTTACTTTATAATACTCACTTGTTTTCTTCTTGTTTTGATCCTGTTTCTTGTTACGGTTTGTCCTTCGGGGCACGTCTTTTAAACGCGATAATCCCATACGCCTTACATTTGGTTTCATTAATAGATTCATTTATATCGTGGGCAGTAAATTATTAATGCCAAGACACGCGTCTACCTAGTTAGGTAATAACCCTATCCTGTCAACACTCGCTCCATAGCTCAAGTTAGCTAAGCGTTTTGAGCGAACTTATGAATATATAGTGCTAATAATAGCTTGACCACATTATATATTAATAACTTATCACAGGGACTTTCAGGAGTGCACTTCCGGAACGACGCAAAGTGAATTATTGAGATTCAAACTACCCTATTGGTAGGAGTCTCGTTTTGAATTAATACTATATTGATTTATATATATATATTTACATTTTGATTTACACTATATTGACATAAATATTGCAATCGATTATATGTACGAAGCCGAATTGGACTCATGCATATATAGTACCATCATTGAGTTTATATACATAGAGGAATCACGAAACATTACGTTACTACGTCACTAGGTGGCACCAGGTACACCAAATCAAGATTTTATATTTTTGTAGATCTTTTATATTTTTTTGTGGAACCCATTGACTTGTGAAAAAGCAAAACAAAAAATGAATGTGATTTCGAGGGGTTGGTATTTTTTTTATTACTTTTGCAAATTGTAGGTACCTAGATACTCGTTCATTTTTGGTTTAAGGTCATGATTTTTTGTTGTTTATTTATTTTGCGTAGATTGCGATTCAATGTAAGCTTGAGTCACTATAAGAGCATAAGCTTAAGGGTAGAAATTGAAACTTGGACTTTATACAAATTCGGAAGGATTTAATTTTTTTTAACATATGTATAATAACATAAGTAGGTATCCTAGATTCATATTTTCGGGTGAATTAAGCATATAGACAGATAAGGTACATCCAATATTTTTTTTTTGAATATGTAGGTGTGGGTACCTATATCTGATTATACAGGGTGATTCACGAGCGTTGTGCCAAAAAGCTAGAGCGTGTAGGTTGAGTTGAGACAAGAAAAAAATCGTATGGGAGGGGGGTCTATTCCCCTCCGTTTAGCCGGGAGGGGCAATTTTCTGAAAAATTGACTTATTTTGTAAAAAAAAATATTACAAATCAACGGCTTCGTTTGCAACACCGTGTTATACCTTTTCGGAAAGCCAAAAACTTCTTTCATTTCGTTTTTAAATTAAATTATTTTAACAAATACTTCAAAAAACATAAATTTTCAAACTCAAAATTTTGGAAAAAAATTTGAAAAAATAATTTTAAAACTAATTTTTTTCAAAATTTTACGTAATTAAGTATAATTTTTGCTCTCAGAATTCAACGCTCTTATTAATGTTAATCCAACACTGAAAACCGTATGGCTCTACGACTTTTTGTTGCCAAGGTATTCAAAAATAACCAAACCTACTTCTTCACAAAAACACGAAAAAATTGGCTAAATGGTCACTTGTGCCATCCCGTAAGGCTAGGTTTTCTTGTTTTTGTGAAGAAGTAGGTTCAGTTATTTTTGAATACCTTGGCAACAAAGTCATAGATCCATACGGTTTTCAGTGTTGGATTAAAAATTAATAGAAGCGTTGAATTCTGTGAACAAAAATTAAACTTAATTACGTAAAATTTTGAAAAAAATTAGTTTTAAAATTATTTGTTCAAATTTTTTTTCAAAATTTTGAGTTTGAAAATGTATGGTTTTTAAACTATTCGTTAAAACAAATTAATTTAAAAACGAAATGAAAGAAGAAGTTTTTGGCTTTCCAAAAAGGTGTATCACGGTGTTGCAAACGAAGCCGTTGATTTTTAATAGTTTTTTTTACAAAATAAGTCAATTTTTCAGAAAATTATCCCTCCTGGCCAAACGGAGGGGAATAGATCCCCCCTTCCATACGATTTTTTTCTTGTCTCAACTTAACCTACACGCTCTAGCTTTTTGGCACAACGCTCGTGAATCACCCTGTATAGAACCCGTCTCTTCATTTGCATGGTACAAGCTAAACACTCGGTTTGGACCAATTTCAACGAAAGTTTCAAATATTTTATTACAAAAATCCTCATTTCAAAGCAATTTTTTTTTCATTGCAAAGTTTCTCAAAATAGTTTTCCTCTATTTTGAACAATTTTTATAATATTAACTAGCTGACCCACCCGGCTTCGCTCGGTTAGACAAATCTTAGTTTCATACGGATTAAATGAATTGCAATTTAAAAAATATAATTGCAGTATTTAAAAACTGACAGGAAACGCATTTTTAACTTAAAACATACATAAGTGTTGTTAAGAAATATTTAATTTTAAATACAATGATATCGATATTTATAATCAAAAAGTTTTTGACTTGCGATTTTAGGTACTATAAGGCAAGTTATGCATTCGTCTTCAAAAAAAAAAGTTAAAAATTCTGTCCGTCTCTATGTCTGTCTGTCTGTATGTATAGACACCTACAGCCCAAACGGGTGGGCTGAATTGCTCCAAACTTGGTATATAGATTTTTTTAGGTATTGTACAGAGGGGAAATTGAATTTTTTTTAGCTCAAAAAATAACGGTACCTGCCATATAACCGTTACGTTAAAGCTTATTCTTCTCAAAAACGGCTCTAACGATTTCGATTTAAAAAAATCAGTGTTGCTTTTTAGGTACGACCAATTATATGGCTGAAAAAAAAGTTTAAAAAAATGTCTAAGAACGGTACTTTCCATAGGACCGTTTTTTTTGTTTTCGACTATCTCGAAAACGACTCAACCGATTCTTTCGAAATTTCACACATATATAGTTGTAGGTAGCTCAATTTGTACTGCATACCAATATTTTTGAAAAATAATTTTTGTATTTTTAAAAACATCTAAAAAAAAAATTTTTAATTAATACATATTTTGAAAACTGCTTATTAAATTTTTTTCTAAAAATCTTCTTATATATAAAAATCAATTGCTGTGCGTTTGAAGCGCTAAAACTCGAGAACGGCCGGACCAATTTTGGAAATTTTGATCTTGAAATATTTGTGGAAGTTCAGGGAAGGTGTAAACGGTGAGAAAAATGAATTATAAGTAAACAAAAATTACGACGACATACCTTGCGTGCAAAAATAAAAAAAAAGTAGTGTAAAAGTGTCAATTATTTGAAATATTTATCAGTCAGAATTTGATATATTAATTTATTGTTTTTTGTTTTGAAGTACAAATATACACAAACAAAATATGTGTTATATTTTAGAACGCTACAAATTTCATTTAAATGATGTACATATGTCTATGTAGGTATTCTGAAAAAATTTAACATCAAAAAGCTTTCTAAAGAAAAAAAATTTCAAAGAAATAAATGGTAAAAGATGGTAGAGAAGGTAAAAGATGCTAAATGGTAGAAGATGGAAGATGAAAGAAGATGTTAGAAGGGAGAAAATGGTAGATGGGAGAAAATGGAAGATGGTAGCAGATGGTAGAAGAAAGTTGATAGTAGAAGGTGGTAGTTGGTAGATGGTAGATTGAAGAAGATGGCATATGGCAGATGGCTGGAGATGGTAGACGATAGAAGATGGTAATGGTAGGAGAAGGTAAAAGGTAGAAGATGGTGGATGTTAGAAGACAGTATATGACAGATGTCAGGAGATGGTAGATGCTAGAAGATGGTAAATGGTAGATAGAACAAGATGGTAGATGGGAGAAGATTCTAGATGGCAGAAGGTAAAAGATGCTAGATGGTAGAAGATGGTTGATGTTAGAAGATGTAAGATGGTAGCAGATGGTAGAAGATAGTTGATAGTAAAAGATGGTAGTTGGTAGATAGCAGGAGATGGTAGATTATATAGAAGAATTTTGATAGTAGCAGATGGTAGATAGAACAAGATCTTAGATGGTAGAAGATTCTAGATGGTAGAAGGTTGCATATGAAAGATGATAGAAGATGGTTTTTTTTTTACTTTGCACTCGCAATCAAGGGAATATGAATAAACTTATAATGATTTAACATGTGCGAACAAGAAGGAATACAAAGACAGGTGGTCGATGGTGTATGGTGGAAGGTGGTAAATGGTAGAAAATGGTAGACGGTAGAAGATGACAAGAGATTGTGGAAGACGGTAGATTGTAGAAGATGGTCGGTGGTAATAGATGGTAGATGGTACATCAAACGCGTCAATTTTTGATAATTCAACTGACATTAATTTACTGGAAGAGTTCGATTTCTCCAGCCTGGTATTGTACATACGGTTTTGGCTGAAACGTACCTACATTGTAAATAGTTAAACGAAAAAACTGGAAATTTCGAAAATATTCAAAAAATAAAGTGCATGACTGGATGGGACAGTATTCTTGGGGTTTGAGATTTTGGAAAAAAAAGCAGGGAAAAACCTAAGTGTATGAAATTATTTTTTCAAAAACTTAAAAATTAACATTCTTTTGTCTTTAAAGAGGCTTCTACAAAAATGTCATCGAAATCCGTCAAGTGGTTTACGAGAAAATCTGATTTTTAAAAACCGGTCCTATGGGAGGTACCGTTATAAGCGACTTTTCCTGAAAAATCTATTAAAACTAAAACATAAAATTTGCACAGAAAACACTATTCAGAAAGTTTTATCAAAACCGTATTAGCCGTTTTTGAGAAAAATTAATTTTTCACTAAAAACCGTTAGTTTTAGAGCTAGAATGCTAATTCCAAAAACCTCTCTGTAGCACGTCATAACAATACTATGTACCAAGTTTGAAGCAAATCGGTCCAGCTGTAGGTAACTATGCAGACAGACAGACACACGGACAGACAGAAATACAGACAGACAGACAGACAGACTGACAGACAGACAGAATTTCGGACCCACTTTTCCAGACTTCTCTATCATCGTAATGTCATGTTTGATTGTTAGAATTTTTTTTTTTGACGAGATAACGTCTGTTTGGTGTTTGGGGGGATTTGGTATGGTTGGGGGAGGGGGAGGGCGAATTGTCAAATATGGTGGATGGTTGGTTGGCGGTTGTAGGTGGGTTGATTGGTTGGCAGTTTTGGTGGTGGGGATGGTTGATTTGATGGGGTGCGATGAAAAAGTTGTCAAAAAAGGTGGGTGACTGGAAGGTGGTGGCAGGTGGGGTAGGTGGTTGGATTTGGCAGATTTCGTGTTGGGAGGGGGTGAGGGAAAATAATTGTCAAAAATGGTTGGTGGTTGGTTGGTGGCTGTAGGTGGGTGGTTTGCGGTGTTGGGTGGAAAGTTGTTGTAGGTGTTATGGGTGGTTGGATTTGGGTTGAGGGTGTAGTGAACTGAATTGTCAGAAATAGTTGTACTGGGGAGGGCTTATGGGTGAGGAAAAAATTGTGGAATTGTCAAAAATAGTGGGTGGTTGGTTGTAGGTGGTGTGGGTGATTGGTAGTGGTTAGGAAGGCGGGATTTACAATGTGGGGGAGGAGGAACACATTTTCAAGAATGGTGGGGTGTTGGTTTGTGGTTGTATGTGGGGGTGAGAGGTTGGTGTTCAAGGGGTGAACAAAACTAAAAAAATGGTAGGTGGTTGTAGGTAGGTTGGGTGGTTGGAGGGATACCTATACACATGAAGTGTTTTGTGACCTGGTTATCACGTTAAATTATCGTCTGTAAACCGACTTTACAGACAACCATGTTTTTAATTCTTTTTCGAATGCATAACTTGCCTTACAGTACCTATAATCGCAAGAAGAGGCGGTACGGAGTTCGCCGGGTCAGCTAGTTATAAATAAATGTAATTGCTGAATACCTATGAAATGGTGTGTTTGAATTTTTTTTTAATTTTTTTTAAAAAAAAACTTTTTTTTTATAAACCGCTCGACAGATTTTTATAAATTTACTCTCATAAATTCAAATTTATCCAATAAATAAAATGGTGTACTTTTTTTCAGCTCAAATTAGTTTAAGTATTTATTTAAGAATTTTGAAAATTTTATTTTTTTCAAAATCTCAAGCCCCTAGACAACTGTCACACATTAGAGCATTAGACCCAGTCGTGCATTTTATTTGTTGATGCGCCCGGCGGAACTGGAAAAATGTTCTTGACTTAATTAATATTAGCAGCAATACGTGCTCAAAGTGGAGTTGCGTTAGCTCTCGCATCTACAGGAATTGCTGCAACACTGTTGGAAGGTGGAAGAACAGCATGCTCAGTATGCTACGGAAGCTTTCGTGAAACCTGCGAATCAAAGAAAATCCTGTTTGCAGCATTTCAAAGCAATCAGTCATGGCAAAAGTGGTGATATAGCAAGCGGATTTCCGAAATCACTTCCCGTGATTCTGAAACCAACAGCGGCGTATGAATAAATCTCATGTCTCAAGGCGTTGTTTTTTTTTTTTGGTATGTGCAAACCATTCCATTGAGTGTGAATATGCAAGTATTCTTTGGATTTGCCTGGCATGCCGCGTCATCATTTGAGTTTTAAAGTTGGATCTGTCATCTTAATGCTACGAAACCTTTATGCCCCGAAACTGTGCAATGGAACCCAACTGATTGTGAAGAAGCTGATGAACAATGTGGTAGTGGCAAGGATTTTGAAAGGACCGTTCAAGGGAGAAGAATGCCAAATTCCGCGAATTTCCTTTTCTTCAACTGATTTGCCGTCAGCTATTATTATTATGAAATTATTATTATTATGAAATTCTTTATTAAATAATATAAGATTACAATAAAACAGAGTTTATAAAGAAAATAGAACAATGGCATTACTTGCCGTCTGTCGAAATCATTGACATAGTCTTATACATTTAGATAACATACATGGAAAAAAGTAAAAAGCATACATAGAAATTGATTTCAAAATAAATTATTTGGGATTAAAGTACATCTTCATAAATTATCAAATAATTTACAATTTAACGAAAAAAATTTTTTTTTTATTGATTTTATTTTAGTAATTTATTGAGTTTTTTGTGATTAGTTTTATACATCAGTTTAACATTAAGATGAATATAGGTATAAAAACATATAAATGAGAAAAGGAATATTTAATACATTTTTTTTTTTTTTTTTTTTTTTTTTTTTTTATTTTAAAATTCCAAGCTATTACGGTATTTAAAGGCATGATCACAATATTTAAAAAGAACTCCCCAACCATATTTTCCATTTAAAATGTCAATAGCTTCGTTCCGAGAGAGAGAACTCTTTGAGAAATATAGTCTTCGCAACTCTTGCAGAATGGGACACATGGCCAGGAAATGGTAAACATCTTCATTTTCTTGTCTATTACAAAGACCGCAAATAGCTAGCAAATTTTCTCTATGTGGCATATAGTTCAAATGCAACATTTCAACTCTTGCTTTGAAAACTAAACTAATCTGATAACACATTGTCAAAGTAATTGCTTTCACCCAAGGAGTGGTTTAAGTCTCTATATATCAGCCGACTTGATGACATCTGAGCATTATGAATGCATTGCAGGTAAAATGATTCGTCCACTTTAGCAATACACCTGTAAAATTCTTGACGCCAGTTTTCAGCTGAGTGAATAGGCAGTTCTAAGGCCACCCCATGAATATCAGCAATACTAAACCATTCCTTAAACAGAGTAAGCCGAAGTCTACGTGCGTAGATCATTATTTGCTGTTGCAGATTACTATCATTCCTTTGCACTACTCTCATTATATAGTCTGCGTTGGCTTTCAAATTTTTTAAATATATTTGCGAGATTCCTGACTCTACATGCAGTGCGTATGTTGGCGTTGACGTTGGAAGTCTAAATATCCGCTTGAAAAAGAAACGCTGAACTACTTCGAGTTCTTCTATGTATCGATAACCAAACACTTGATTGGCATAACAAAGACAGGTATTTATTGTAGCATCAAATACTCTGAATTTTGAAGAAATATCAATTTGCTGGTTACTGAAAAAACTACTCCACATTAAATTAATGGCTGTTTTAGCGACTGAGCATTTTTCACTTATATGAGGACGTAAGTCCAAATTCTTTGTAATTAGGAAACCAAGGTATTTGTAGTCTTTTACGATTTCGATCTGTTCAGACCCCAAAAACCATTTTTCGTTAGGCAATCTCCTTCTATTATTGGATTCGAAGACCATTATTTTGGATTTTGAGTTATTTATTTTAAGATCCCAAAGTTCACAATAATCTTTGAGGCGATTAATTTGCAATTGAAGGGTCGAAGGATTATCTGTTAGCAAAACGAGGTCATCCGCATACAGGAGGACGTTTACATTTAAATCTCCGAATTTGGCGCCACCAGGTAAAGTTTTAGAAATGTCATCAATAAAAATGGCAAACAAAATCGGACTCAAAACACATCCTTGAGGAACACCTGTTTCTGTTTTAAAAAAGTTAGAACATGTGGTGCCATTCCACACAGATGAAGAAGTGTTAGTAACGAGCTGCTTATATATTCTTAGAAATTTTGATGATAAGCCAATCGTCGACAGTTTGTAAATAAGCGAGTTTCTATTAATGGTGTCGAATGCAGCTTTAAAATCGACAAAGTACGCAAATAGTTTTTTGTTATTTTCTACATATCGCCTAGCAATGCTAGTAAGGGCAAATATCTGGTCAACTGTGGAGAATCCTGAGCGAAAGCCAGCTTGAAAGATACTTAAGTGGTTATTCGTTTCAACCCATTTAATTAATCTGTGATAGAGGATATTCGTAAATATTTTTCTCAGAACAGGCTGTATGGAAATTCCTCTATAATTTTCTGGCAGCGCACAGTCTCCTTTTTTGTAAATTGCGCAGATCAAAGAGTTCAGAAAAGGTGAAGGAACTTGTTCTTCGTTTAACACTTTATTGAAAAACAACAGAAGCAAATTTAAAAAAATTGGGGTTGAATATTTGAAAAATTCTATTGGTACACCGTCTGCTCCTGAAGCCTTATTATTTTTCATTTTTTTCAAAGTTTCCTGCAACTCAGACATTGAAATTTGATCATCCATTGTGTCAATGAAGATTTCGGGTTGAGCATACTGAAAGTAGGAGAAGGTAGAAGGAATGCAAAGAAGCTCTTTAAAATGAGTGGCAAGAGAATCGACACTCATTGATGGTGACGAGGAGGTTTTACATCCCCCTAAAATTCTTACATTTTTCCAAAATGATTTTGAGTCCTTACATGCTATCAAACTATTTGCCATGTTCTCAAGGTAATTTTTTTGTTTTGTTTTACATAGCCTTTTAAATTCTTTATTTGCATCTAAGTACAAGGTTTTGAAGAAATTGGAATTAGTTTGTCTAAAAAGATTAAGCAGACGAAAAGATTTCTTTCTAAATTGTTGGCATTCCCAATCGTACCATTTAGATTTGAAGTTAGGTTTTTGAGTGTTGTTTGTGATTGCAGATTGCTTAACAATTTGAACTAATTTGTCCGCCAACTGATCACAGGAAAAATTGTTAATCACAGATATGTTAGTTATTGAGTTCAGTCTAGCTTTGTAACTTTCCATCTTATACTCCGACCATTTCAATTTCTCAACAGTATTATTTTGTATCTCTTCTTGTGGGTTTGGAAATTGTATAATTGTTATGGTTGGCATGTGCACGGAATAATTTGAAGAATCGACTTTGAAGTCTTTGATGACATCAAGCCAGTCCCCCTTAGCAATACAGTAATCTATCGACGAACACCCTACAGTAGAAATAAACGTAAAATCACCACTGAAATCACCTTTAGTTACTCCATTTAAGACATAAAAACCAAAATCTTCAATTAAATTAATAAGACGTTTACCACAACTGTTCAATATCAAATCCAAAGAACGCCTTCCCTCGTTAAAGATATATCCAAGTTGTGCAACCAGTGAAGCTGGATTTTGAAAATTACCGATTCGAGCGTTCAGATCGCCCAAAATCAAAACGTTTTTATAGTTACATTCATTCACAAACTCATACAATTCATCAAAGTCATGGTTCCAGTTACTACAATTTAGGTAAGTTGGGATTAAATAAAAGTGATCTCGCCTATACATAAACTCAATTAAAGTTTTTCCTCTTATTGACTTAAAGGTAACGTGACTAATTAAACAATTTTTTACAGCACATAAGATTCCACCGCTTGCCCTACCAAAATGATTATTTCTGGTGGCTGGAATACATTTAACATTAAAATCTTTGAAATACTTTAATATATCTACTTCATGGTTTTCCTCGAGAAAAGTTTCAATTAAAATAATGATATCAAATTGCAAAATATACTTAAAAAATTCAGGAAATATTAATTTGTTCTTAAGACCGGAAATATTATAACATACAATTTTTTGACTTACTAAAAAATGACAGACGGCAACACTATCCTAACTTTGATTTTGATTTTGCACGAAATTACTGCCTCCAGCTAGCGCGCCACCTCCATGTGAGTTGTTACGTTGGTTTTGACGTATTGGACCATTCAGTTGATCATGATGTTGTTGACGTTGATGATGTTGTTGTTTTCTGGCCCCGTCAAAAAAATGCATTGCTCCCTCGCCGAATGTGGATTTGATAAATGTAAACATTTCATCTGAGTTGACAATTAATCCTCGTGTGGCGTGTTTCCTAGTTGGGAAACCATCCTCACTCTTCATTTACGCTCCGGAGCAGAAAACAAATTGTTGTGTATCATGCAGCCTTAAACTCAATTCAATCATTTTGCTTATATAATTTATTAATTAATTTAACAATTTTTTAAATGAACCATTTGCATTACTCAAGAGCTTTTTGGTAAACAATTTTTTTTTATTTTCGCATTTAATGCATAAATAAACAATAAAGACGGTTTACCCACTCGCCAACGTCCAACATAAAGTTGTCTGTGATAAAAAATTGGAAAAATGTTTGCCTAAATTCCCCTGCTAATAATATCAATACACCACCAAATAAACGTTGGTTTCCTCGTTAATCTTTTAACGTTCGATTAAGGGCTTCCAATAATTTCTTGTGAACCGTCGTGCACTCATCCTAAATGATTATTTTACATTGCTGTAAAACCTTTGCCATTCCAGATGTTTTTGAAATATTACATGTTTGAAATTCATTTACTTGCATGTTCAATGGCAATTTTAATGCAGAGTGAGCTGTTCGACCACCGTCTAACAAAGTTTGCGCAATCCCAGACGACGCAAGCGCTAATGCTATTTTATTTTCAGATCGAATCGTAGCTAAAATCCAAGTTCTGGTTTGAATACATATTTCCCATTCGATGTAATATTTCCTAAGTCATTTCATCCCGATGATTTGTCCAAAATCGCAGATTACAAACTTATTCCAATTTTATTAAAATTAAATTGACACATTGAAAATAAAAATAATTTTCTATAATTACGGGAAATATACAGTATGTGTCGACAAAAATGCTAGATCAAAAAGAACCACGCTACCGCTTTACAGAATTTTGACCAAACTTCACAGAAACCTTTGCAGGCATCCTCAGAAGATGCTACCAAAAGATCTGTTAGTATTTTGACAAAATGCAATAAAACTGCAGTTAGATCAGCTTATTTTACCGAAGTTTGGCCGGAAACCTTTGTCGACATACTCAGAAGACGCTACAAAAAATGTTGTTATTAATATGATAGAATGCACTAAAAATGCATTTTGCGATTTGCCCTTTACCGAAATTTGACCAAATTTCACAAAAAGACCTTCCTCAATAAGATAGCTACCTTTATAAAAAAATATGGAAAAATTCGGCCCAGCCATTCTCGAGTTTATCGAGCCCGAACATAAGGCAACTTATTTTTATGATTATTTTACATTGCTGTAAAACCTTTGCCATTCCAGATGTTTTTGAAATATTACATGTTTGAAATTCATTTACTTGCATGTTCAATGGCAATTTTAATGCAGAGTGAGCTGTTCGACCACCGTCTAACAAAGTTTGCGCAATCCCAGATGACGCAAGCGCTAATGCTATTTTATTTTCAGATCGAATCGTAGCTAAAATCCAAGTTCTGGTTTGAATACATATTTCCCATTCGATGTAATATTTCCTAAGTCATTTCATCCCGATGATTTGTCCAAAATCGCAGATAACAAACTTATTCCAATTTTATTAAAATTAAATTGACACATTGAAAATAAAAATAATTTTCTATAATTACGGGAAATATACATTATGTGTCGACAAAAATGCTAGATCAAAAAGAACCACGCTACCGCTTTACAGAATTTTGACCAAACTTCACAGAAACCTTTGCAGGCATCCTCAGAAGATGCTACCAAAAGATCTGTTAGTATTTTGACAGAATGCAATAAAACTGCAGTTAGATCAACTTATTTTACCGAAGTTTGGCCGGAAACCTTTGTCGACATACTCAGAAGACGCTACAAAAAATGTTGTTATTAATATGATAGAATGCACTAAAAATGCATTTTGCGATTTGCCCTTTACCGAAATTTGACCAAATTTCACAAAAAGACCTTCCTCAATAAGATAGCTACCTTTATAAAAAAATATGGAAAAATTCGGCCCAGCCGAGATTGTATATTTTTATGGAATACCCATACCACAGACTCATACATATTTGTATAAAAAAATTTCGAAGCAAAGTAATGGACAAGCATGGTGCGGGCTGAAGGGACATGGACAGACTCGCCTCACGTGACTGTGAGCTCACAGGTCGCAGGTATACCAAATTTTTTTAAGTGTGTGTGTGAGTTTTGTGCCAATCCTAAAGGCTTTCTGGATATAGCAACCAGACAAAAATATCAGCACAAATAACAGGGAACCAAAAAAAAAACAAAAACAAGAATTCACACAAAAACAAATGTACCTATCAATTTCAACTCCAGTCCATTATTGTTGTTTTGTGTTGGTAAGATACACACATGTTGATCGTTAAGGGAGGATGCAGGATAGCAGTCCACATCTGCTTGTCGATAGTATATCCACATTCCACATGGAATCCAAAAATGGTTCGTGCTTATGCTAAATCATAACGCCACCTAAGTGACGAAGTAACGCACTATTCTGTTTTCAACGAGGTGGTTCCTCTATGTATATAAACTCAATGGTACCATTTATCTCTGATATTGTTGACTTGAATAACGCTTTGGGTGGGAAACCTTTATCGTTACGCTTTTATCTGTCCTGTTTCGTCCTTTTTCTGATGTCGTATAGTTCGCGCATAAGATTTAATTTTTTTTTTGAATAATTTCGCGGTAGTAGTAGAAGTTATTAACTAAGATTTTTATCTGTCGGTGGAAATTTTCTTTCGCGAATTTAATTGTCTCTGATATTACGCAACTAAGCATTGCGGATATTTTAACGCCACGGTACAAAGAACTGAAAGTTTGATATCACATATATCTGGTTCAAGATATTAGCCTACAATCCGCGTATTGTTTGACAAACAACTTTTTGATTTTTTTATTGAATTCACTTGAACCCAACAATAATATTTCACCTTTCATAATACTTTGACTTTCCAATTAGTATGTAAGAAAAAAAAAATATTAACATTTGTTTAGATTTTGATAGTGCATAAAAAGAAAGCGCTAATGATTAAATTTTTTTAAGCTTTTGAATCAAATTGGTTATGAAATAACCTTATATGAATGTATTAAAGATTCTGGTAGAAATATAAGCGAAGATCATTTGAGATTTTTCTTTAGAACCATAGTATATTATTATATAGGTATATAAGTTAGTGACTATAAGTTTTCTTTGAATATTTTAAATAAAAAAGACATATAGTTGTAACGTTTTCTGAAACTTTTGTAGTCGATTTATTTCTTTGAAGTTTACTTGAAGACTTACAGGTTTTTTAGGATGGCAGTTTAAGTTATTCGTAGGGAGGGTGGTAACCCTCGCAAACCCTTCGGATGGAGTAAGTTAATGTGTGTTTGGTTTTCTTTTGGAGGTTGTAGTTTGGTATATCCCCGAAACTTAGTTAGTTTTCGACGATAGATACCATGTTATAGGTAGAGTAGAGTTTTAGGCAAGCAGATTTATTGCTTGCTTATTAGATCAGGGGCTGCCCACAATCGTTTTAGAGTCATGGGGACTCAAGAGGTCCAGGGTCAGCCAAAGGATGAGAACAGAAGAGTTGATTTCTGTGATCGTTTAGGGCGGGTTGTGAGTCCAGGGGGATCTGTTTATCACCTTAGATCCTCCCTCCCCACATAGTTAGACACCTCTTCTACCACCTTTTGCACATCACCGTGGCAGCAAAAGGGGCGGAAGTTAATAATATGCCACAGCAGTCACGAACTTCTATGACTTGCTTGCATTGAAATACTTACGTGTTGCGTTTACTGGGTCAGTAGAATAATTCAACCTTGAAATGTTTACTTTCGATTAACGATTTCACTCTTTGCTAAGAGGAGGTGCGATCATGGGTCAACTTTATCTTTTCAATCAATTCTTACACGTCTTTGCTTCAACGGTTATGAAGGTCAATAAGCATATTAAAATTTACTATTCGAACTTGCACATCATAAGTTCAACGGTCGGCAGTGCAAAATAAGAGGTAACACCAGTCATGTAGATCCCGGAGCAAGTGCCCACGGCCTGGCTGAGCTGGTTGAGGCTAGGGTACTGCCGGCCACCGCGACGGTCGATCTCGACCACGACCCTATGTTGTCGCATGCCGTTCCCATCGACTACTCTCAACGGGTAGCCGGTGAGGAAGGGGGCGTTGCCGGCGAGGGGTTGCTTCCATCCCATTCACGCGAATTCAGATGACGTTAACTAAACACAAGGGTGCAGACTGGAGTGGAGTCTCCGGAAAATCGAAGCAATGGTTATTGAGTTAGCATCACAAGTTTAGGTACGTCTGTGGGGATATAAGTAGGGTCCTTGGTTTTTAGGTGTAGGCTACTGTGTGAACCAGCTGCGAGCAGAACATCTAGCACTCGTGGCGGATAGGCGTGAACTGAACATGCTATCAGGTGCCCCCTAGGCTGTTCTACGGGACTTTGTAGTCAGTACCTATGGTAGGCTGGTGGATGGTTCTTGCTTCTGTGATGGGGATGGATATGGAATTTGAAGGAAGGGAAGAGGAGCGAGAAGAGCTAGATACCATGTTAGCGAAGTGTAAGTATATCAATTAAGGGATACTTGATACACCGATACATGGGAGGTTGATGATGGAGATGCTGTTCTTTGGTATAGGAGTCAAGGAGATTTCAGGGGTTCTTGTCTCTTCTGGCTTCCTCTTCGGTTTGTGTTGTCGATGGGTATGGGTTTGGAACTTGGATATCCATAGGATGTTTTGGGTGAAGAGGTCAGTGTCCATTGGCAATCATAAATTTTCTGAATTTCATAATTTCATCATTATTTTTACGTTACACTACCATGTTAATATTGCCGAACAGCACAAACCACATTCGTTTGATCTGATTAGCATTATTTTTAGACTAAGCATTTTGCGACTTAACAAGTCCTTGGTTTAAGCAAAAACCAAACTTTATGCTCTACAAGACAGGTGCAGCTAAAACTTCAATCAATCAAAACAAAACAAAATGCACTAGAAGTGAAAATGTATGTCTTAAAAACAATAATTGACCTACTGCCAACCACGGAAGCATCAAACCGAGGGTATACACTGTGGCTCAAGTGAAGCTCCCGTGGCTATCAACACTATATTTGGATGGATTATAATGGGAAGCAATCCCACCCCATCTAACGCGTCGGTTAAAATATTTACAACCACTATAAAACCCATCAACAATTTCAGCTTTCACTTGCAGCAGTTCTGGGAGATGGAAGAAGTTCAGGACTTCAACACAAAGACTCCGGAAGATCAAATGTGTCAGGAGTTATACCAAGCCAACAACGGCTACCAAATAACCAGTACATTGTCAAATTACCATTTGCAGATCCAAATGGACCAACTCTAGGTTTGTCTAGAGAACTTGCAATAATAAGGAGTTATGAATGCCTCCATAGAAAATTGGATAAAAACGTGCAACTTAAACGGGAATATGAAGCATGCTTGGGTGAATATCTAACAATGGGTCACATGGTGGCGTATGAACCCCCATAGACAATGAACCTCATTATTATATACCTCATCATGCAGTATTCAAACAAAGCACTACTACCAAGTTACGTGTAGTATTCGACGCATCTGTCAAAACAACAAATGGGAGATCACTGAATGAACAATTTATTAATTGGCCCTACCATACTATTACACTTTTTCTTCGCGAACACGATAGGGGGAAGGGGAATAATTTAATTTTACTTATTAATCTAATCGATCTTTGAAAACGCGATCAATACAATTTCAGAAAAAAAAGAAGTAATTGTGCACCGATACCGACGGCGGCGACGCACGATACGAATTAATTATTCGTTTAGTCAATCGACCACGAACGAAGAGCATGAAAGAGGATGCAAAAAAGTGTAATAACAGCTAGATCAAAAAAGCTGTCACCACGACTGCTCAGATCGGGTGGGTTCGGTGGAAGAATTTTTGGGCTTCTTTTGATAAACTTTATTGATTTATCGAATCAAAATAGTTTATCAAAAGAACATATAGGCATGCACAGTAGGGTGCAAAAATAAATGGGCGCCAAGAATTTTTTTTTTAAACCGAATTAGAAAATTCCAAAACTAATTATAGAATTTGAAGAACCGATGTTTTAAATAAAAAGGCGGAAGTTAAATGTAGTTGCCATTTGCCAAGCTATTGAAAATAACCGAACCTAATTCTTCACAATAAATGGGCGCCAATAATTTGTTTTAAAACCGAATAAGAAAATTCCAAAACTAATTATAGAATTTTAAGAACCGATGTGTTAAATTAAAAGACGGAAGTTAAATGTAAATCGTTATTTTATTGTATTGGGAAACCGTGGGGCAGAAGATCCCTGGACTAAGAACCAAAAGTCTCAAATAAAAGGTCAGTGTTGTTCCTCTACGCGTCGACTTTGATTGTCTACCTTTCTACGTAGACAATGTCGTCAACAATGTAGACAATGTCGAAAATGTAGACAATGAAGTCGACAACGTCGACAATGTAGACAATGCAGACATTCCATTCCAATCTGTCATTCTTGATTATTCTGTCGCATATTTTATTTTGAATTAGAAAAGGTGCGTGTTTGATTTAAATTGAATATCTAATAATTCAGTCCTTTGTTGTTGAAATATGCTTTGATGACCTGGATTTATTTTAATAAAATCTAACAACAAATATGTAGCATGTTGCAGTTATATCGAGCTTCATGATCCAGTCCGCACTTTAATAAACAGGTATCAAGCGGTTGACTGTTCCGTTTGTTGATTAAAGATTGGGACTGTTTTAATAGAAAAATCAACATTTTTAAGATTCTTTATGAAAAAGATATTAAAAAACCAATTTTGTTTGGAATGTGCCCTCTACAAAACATCGAAAGCCTTCAAATTTGGCAAAAAAAAAACTTATTCTTATTCCAGCCTCTTCCGCTCAAATCGAAAGAGTATATACCAATAAATCGCTTGACTTTTGAACGATCTTTATTATTCACTAAGAATTAGGGATAATCAATATAATTGTTTTGATGAAGACGTCGAAGACGAGTATGAATAAGACATCTTATTGTATAATTATGAAGTAAGCATTTCCAATAGAAGTGGTTTTTTTTAAATAAATACAAAATGCAGAGTGGAAGACTAAAATAAAACAAATTTGTTTTGTTTTTATGACTTAGAAGACAAAAAAGTTGGAAAATTGAAACAAAATTGATTGTCTACATTGTCTACATTGACATGTAGACTATGATGAATTGTCTACGTTGAATTGTCTACACGTAGACAATCGTGTAGTCTACATGTTTTGTCTACATGGAACAACACTGTAAAAGGTTAAACAATTTAAATATGGCCGTTTGGCTCAAGGCAAAACTAAAGAGATTTAAATTAAATAAAAGTAAAAGCGATTAATAAAAAGAAAATACAAAAGACAAATGGGTCTTTAATAAAATCAACGCGCGTCCCAGAAATCTCGTATACGGATGGGTTGAATGTAAATATACAGGGTGATTTGATTCACGAATGTTGTGCCAAAAAGCTAGAGCGAGTAGGTTGGGTCGAGACAAGAAAAAAATCGTTTGGAGGGGGGGTCTATTCCCCTCCGTTTAGCCGGGAGGGGCAATTTTCTAAAAACATGACTTACATTTGAAAAAAAATGTATTACAAAATAACGGTAACTCTTAAAATGCTATGCTATACCTTGTTTTAAAGCCAAAAACTTATTAGTTTATTGTAATTTTAAGTGAAGTTATTCTATTAAACCTTTTTCAAAATATTAATTTTCAAACTCAAAATTTTTAAAACAAAATTAAAAAAAAATTATTTTAAAATTAATTTTTTATAAAATTTTACGTAATTAAATATTATTTTTGTTCTCAGAATTCAATGTTCCCGTTAATTTTAAATCCAACACTGAAAACCGTATGGTTCTATGGCTTTTTGTTGCCAAGCTATTGAAAAATATCCGACCCTCCTTCTTAACAAAAACAAGCGTGATACGCTTAAGTATCTAAGGGAACCACAGCTTAAATACAGAGAGCGTAACATGGCGATCTTGCCAAACTGTTAGGCAAAAATTTGTTTTCAGTATTTTTCCAACAGTAAGCGGACCAAAGAACAAATGTACAGCATCATTGAGAAAAATGAGGATTCAATGAGCAAGATGCGAGGTTCTCAACCTAAATGGAAATTTTACAATGGTAGTTTTAACCAATTTTGTACGCTGTGTAACTTAAAATCAAAAGAAGATTGTCTACACTTCATCAGTATATGCCCAATATTCAAAATACAAAACCGTTCTTTTTCGGGAAAAGTACTCTTACTTCACAAGAAACTATAATCGTCTTGAACGAGCATGATTGGAAATCATCAAGCAGATTTTTGAAAGATATTTACTTGTATAAATTATTATTAAGTGGCAACACTGGTGCAAAAGTGTACCCAAGTAACAATTCCAGTTCGTTCTTAGCTCTATCAGCGCTTAAAAAGCTACATTATTTGGCTATATTAAATTCACTTAGCCTTATAAGCGCCAATAAAGCTGTAGTTAGCCTTATTTAGAGCATTTTTTTCGACTTTGGGAGCTAATATGAGCTCCATTTTAGTTCTTGCATAGCGGTTGTAGTGGGCAATAGCATTAGTGTAAGTGCTGTTGTCACTTTACTGCTAATTAAAAGCTTCTTTTTCAGTAAAAGAAAGCACGATTTGGGCTCCAAACATGATGCATGAACGCCTGCATATTCTACAATAGAAACAAAATGACATTTACATTTTTATTTAGAGCACTTTTAGCTCTATTAAACATTATCAAAAGCCAATTATAAGGCTTTTCGCTGAGAAGTCGAAATATAAAAACGATTTGCTTAAGTGTTAGTAACATATTATAGATATAATACGTATTTGTAAAAAAAAAGTCTGTCAATATTGTATTTGAACGAGATTTTATTTGTGTTTGTAATTTTATGTTCGCATACCATCAATAATTATTATTGGCAAGAACAAAAAAAAAACGATGCCTGCAGTAATATCTAAAAGAATATGATAACAATTTTGATATTAATAAAAATAAATAACCACGATCAACTTCTAGTGGATTCTTAGTGCGATTTAAAATTTTTCACAAATGTTAACACGTTACCTGGAAAAACTACAATGCGCCAGCAAAATAATCAATATTAAGTTATCAAATAGCATAATTTTTTAGTTTTATTTATTTAAAAAACAAATTTTTTTAACAAATCACGTCGAAAAGACTAAAATAAATGTTTTACTCAGTGTCAAGAACGTTTAGTAAAGTTTTATTTTGAAGATAGAGATTTTCAGCAAATAATTTGTATAAATATTTCTTATTTGCATTGTTTTTTCTTTTTAATAGTCACCATTTTTGAAGCAAATTTTTCATACTCTATCGAGCCCTTATATTGGCGTGAGACCCAAGTATTGTTGCACTAGAGCTAAGAGAACCTATATTTAAATGTCAAGTCGATATGACAGATTTAAAAAATACAGGGTGTCCTATACTGTAAACAAAGCGTTTGAATTATTAATATTTACTTCATTTAAGTTTTGCGTTTGTAAAATATTTTGCGTACAAATATGAAGACATACTTTTCTGGAAACGGATATGGATATGTAATAAAATGGGATGCATATATGCTTATAAGTTATAACATTGTGGTCAAATTGTTAATTTGTTAATTTTTCTAGCGGTGTTAAAATTTCTTTTCATATACCTACAGTTTGTCCATACATTTTGAGCGAAAACACGTATATAACCTGAGTACGCCTAGACTGCGAAGGATTACTAATAAAGTATAGTAGGTACTATAGGGGTAATTCCTGTCACTTCTTTTCAAATTCTTCACTTTGAGCCTAGTCTCGTGGAACTTAATAAAAATATTTTTTAATCTTTCTATTCATTACTGACAAGTACAAAACTAAGAAGGACATTAACAGTCAAAAAGTGACATGAATGAATATGAAGTCCAATTTTTTTTTTTGGAACGTTTGGGTACAATAAGTGCTTCTTTACTAATTTACCGTTGTGGGTTCGAGCCCCAGCTTGGGCGGCAATTTTACAATATTCCCTTAGCTTCAACTGGACCCCACCCGTTGGATTTTCGTGAGATAAATACCACCTAGTTCTCAATCTGTTGTACCAACAAAAATTATTTCCTATCTTTCTATTCCTTCTCATTTGCATTCAAAAGACCTTAAGTCTTACAGGCATATAGTTAAAATAATTATTATTATAGGGAAATTCAAATATCTTATTAATTAGTTTAAAAAAAAAAGATTTTAATCCTTAAAATGTTGAGGTTTTAACTTTAATATCTTAGAAAAGTTTTGGTAGTGTTAAGTGCAAAAAAAAAATGTTACTTGTCATTTTTATAATTTTTCATATGACACCCTGTTTACCTACACAAATTATCTGGTGACAAAATATCTTCAAATGTACTTATCTCAACGAACTCTTTTGGAGCGCGTATGAAGCTCATAACACAAACACAAGAAAACAGTATGTATGCCACATTCTTGAAAAGGCTGATGTTTTTACTAAGTTTTAAACAAGCTCTAAATAGGGATTCGATTGTGCCAGTTGATTTGAATAAAAAAAACAGACACTTATCGAACTTTTTAAGAACTAGTAAATGTATAATAGTGCTTTAAATCAGCTCTATAATAGGTGAACTCTTTACGCACAGCAATCAGACGAAAATTAAATTATTTATGTATTTTATTTTTTTCATAAAAAATTCAAAACACTTCAGTAAAAATTTCAAACATTTATTAACAAAATTTCATAATTTTTAACATATTCAATATTCAGTTTACAGTTTATTTTCTTAAAAGAGCCATTAAAACTTATTCTATCTTGGTCTGTGAAAGTGCCGCAGGTTCACTAACTTCTTCCATACTGACTGATTTTGTTTTCAGTTTTATTTGTCTACAGTCTAGCTATTCCCCGCAAACACTTTCCCAATATGTTATATTGTTTGTGAGTCTTTTTTTTATGAACAAGGCGTATTTTAACAAATAAAAAAAAAACACAACAAAGTTGGTAAACGAAGCGACTCATTCGTTTGGCAAACATTTTCATACTACAAGTGAACAACTATAATCTCTCTCTCTCTCTCTTCCTCTATTATGGCGGTAGCACAAAAGTGCTCTATTTAAAATTTAGAACAGTTTTATAATAGCAATACATTTTTATATTGAGATTGTGATTGTCTTAACCACAAACAGATCTATTTAAGCTCTAAAGTGACTCTTCGTACTTCTAAAAAGCTTATCTAAAGCACAAGAAGACAATACCGGCTGAGCTCTAATACAGCCATTATAAACGAAGTTAAAGAGTACTTTTATAAAGCTAAAGGCTTTTTAAAGTAATAGAGCTAAGAATTGTTCTTAAACTGCAATATAGAGACAGATTTAAAACAAAAAACCCCAGAGCTGCAAATATCTTTGAAATGGAGCATGAGCTTGGCATCTTCCACTTTAAGAGCTGTTTAGGAACATTTTAATTACTAGCAGCTCCAACCATGTTACTTGGGTAACAAGTTGAAAATTTTGCTTTCCGTAAAAATTGTGAGTTAAAATACAAAAAAGACATAGTTAAAATATATAAAGTCGCTATAAAAAGTTAGAAACACAGTTAAAAAAAAAGAAAAAAAAAAAAAAAAAAAAAAAATCTCATCTCATCGGAACTTACAGGCAAGTTTAAATATTGCATTAAGTTTACTTAAATAAAAGGCAATAACAATAGTTAAGAACAAGCAAAGGACGGCCAGCTTTTATCACAGGTTTTTATGAGTGCAAACAAGCGTTTATATTCAGACCTCTCGCCTGATAAATTAAATCCGCCTTCAAAAATGGGAAAAAACGACTCTGATCTAGTTTCCACTATGGCAATAGCAGATTTGGAAAATCTCTTTGACAGTAAGCTACAAAATCTAGCTACAAAATCTGATATGGAGGAGGCACGTATGGACATCAGAGCGCTAAAAAGTGAAAATGATAGCTTAAAATACCATGTAAATGCGCTTCAAACAAAAGTGGTATTCCTAGAAAGACAGATAGAATACATGCAATTGCAGTCGTGCGAAAAGAATCTCCTTGTCAGGGTCGAAGCCAATGATCGACAAGAACAAGCTACCCAAGTGGCGGATATTTGTGCCGAATTGTCAAATGACACAAACAAAAAATACGTCGAGGAAATAAAAGAAGTTAAATCGTGGAATCCTAAATTCAAAAACTTTATTGTAAAATTAGACAGCAAGGAGAACCTCTATAAAATATTAAAGAACACAATTAAGCTTAAAAACACCAACATCTCAATACAAAAAGATTATCCACAGAGCATTAGAAGGAGGAGAGCACATCTACTGCACGTAAGAAAAGTCTTAAAACGCGGGCAACCCAAACTGAAAACAGTTGTAAGAGATGATAAACTCTTCGTCGAAAGTCTCGAGTTTACTTGGTTAGATGCAGTTGGTTTGAGATATAGAGATACCTGTGGCTTTAAGAAAATATGCGATACATTTAATTTTGAAGTCGATTTCTTTAATGTTTGTTTACCAAAAAATGAAACAGATGACACCTCTTTGACAGCTCAAACCGTCACTCCATATGTTAGCAAAGCTCAGAACCTAACTTGTCGGCCAAGTGGTTCAATGCAATAACACAGGGAGGTCATTGAGGATGTAAGCAGAAAAAATAATATTATTTGTAATAATTGTAAAATCGTGTCGTATAATGTTGATGGACTGAATAGCAAAATAATATTTCCTGGTTTTTTTAAATAGCTACTTATATAATTTTGATATTATCTTTTTGCTTGAGACACACGTAGAAGAAAATAAATTTAAACATTTTGAAAAGTATTTTACATCTTATGAATGCGTTTGGACTCCAGCTAAGAGAACATCAAATAGGGGCAGAGCAAGCGGTGGAATACTTACTGCTATCAGAAAAAGTATATTTCCCAGCTGTAAAATTAATACGGAAGAAGATATTTTGTGTGTACAAATTAAAAACGCAAGTAATATGTATTATATCGTGCCTATCTACTTAAATTGTAACCACTGGCAACAAGATTACGAAATATTCTACGACTTTCTATGTTCACTCAAATCTCAAAATCTCATTATAATAGGAGACCTGAATGCTAGGACAGCAGACATTGAATCCGAAATAGGAACAGTTAACCGAAATCGCAGAAGCAAAGACTCCAAGGTAAATACAGAGGGAAAAATATTACTAGAATTGTGTAACGAGTTCGGATTGTATATTCTTTATGGATCCACAATTGGAGATGCAAACGGAGAGTTTACTTTCATTGGGAAACAAGGAAAATCAACAATAGATTATGGTCTGTTAGGTGGAGACTGGTTCCCTATTTTTAAGGATTTTGAGGTCGGAGACGCTACATACTCAGATCATCTCCCAATCATAATCAGTATTGGAAGGGAAGTCATTCAAGATACTTCAGGCCATGATATTAGTACAGAAAGGAGCTGTTTGAGATGGAAACATTCTTTGAAAAATGAATTACAAAAGAAAATGGAAATTGAACTTAGCATCAAGGAAAGAAATGCAATGATTAACTATATACCATTATGTGATCTTGAATCAATAATTCTGGAAATAGTAAACTCTACAAATTCCATCAGAAAATCCGAATGGTATGATTACGAATGCGAAAAACGAAGAAAAAGGTCCCTAGCTCTGCTTAATTTATTGAGAACTTATAATACAAGTAGCATACATATAGAGTATATTGAAGCAAATAAAGTATACAAACGGATTTGTAATGAGAAAAAAAAAGCGCACGAAGAAGAATTAGCCATCAAATTAAGTCAAAGTAGGGACTCTGCAGAGTTCTGGTCTTTGACTAGAAAGTTAAATGGGAACGCGAAGGTGAAAGAAGTTTCGGTTATTCCGGTGGATACTCTACGCACCCACTTCTCATCTCTACTTTATTTAAAGGACAAAACAATCTGGAATTATTGTAAGCCGTGTATAAAGGATGAGTTCTTGGATGCAGAAATTAAAATGGAAGAAGTGGAAGGTGTTCTACAATCCCTAAAAGACGGCAAAGCTGCAGGCAACAACGGAATCCCAACAGAATTTTTCAAATATAGCTCTTCAACTTTTAAAAAACATTTAACAAAAGCTTTCAACATAATTTTTAACTTTGGCACTCTACCGGAACACTTCTATGAAACTTTAATCTGGCCAATTTATAAAAAAGGGGATACACGTGATCCTTTAAACTATCGTGGTATTTCTTTTTTAAACTCAGCTGTAAAAGTATATGGAACAGTGTTGTATAAAAGGCTTAGCGCTTGGGTAGATGCTCATGATAAGCTTAGTGAGTTTCAGGCTGGGTTTCGTAAGGGCTATTCCACAGTCGACAATATCTACGTTCTTACTTCAATAGCCCAAATTAAACTGGATCAAAGTAAGAAACTTTTTGCTTTCCTTGTAGATTTTAGAGCGGCCTTTGATACGGTGAATAGAAACGCTTTATTTTACAAGCTGTTCAACCTTGGGATATCTTCTAAGTTTGTGCAAGCGCTGGAAAAAATGTATCAGCGAACGAATACAAATATATTCAACGGCCAAGAAAAATCTGAAAGTTTTGAAATAAATCGTGGAGTTAAACAAGGCTGTAATCTGAGTCCTCTTCTGTTTGCACTATTTCTGGATGATATAGTGGATTGGCTTACCTGTGGAGTTGAAGTTGGCTGCTCGAAAATCAAGGTGATAATGTATGCAGATGATATAGTTTTACTGGCAGAGACACCATTCTCTCTTCAAATGATGATCAATAAACTATATGAGTATTGTAAAATCTGGAGCTTGGAAGTTAACGTTGCAAAATCTAAAGTAATGATATTTCAAAAAGGATCTGGCAGAACAGCAAGAGATGAAAGATGGAAATTCGGAGAACAAACCCTTGAAGTTGTGAAAAAATACACATATTTGGGATTGGATCTGACGTTTAATCTTAAAATGGAAAAACATCTCAAATCTAAACTCAATAAGGCTAAGGCAGCAATCTGCTCCAATTGAAAAAGGATTTTTTGCAACAGACACGTTACTTTTACTTCAAAGTTTAGTGTTTTTAATGCAACGGCTCAGTCAATACTCTTTTATGGAGCTCAAGTGTGGGGTGCACAAAAGTTTGAAATCGTCGAGTACCTTCTACGTTTTTTTCTCAGGAAGGTTTTTTACTTGCCCCTAAATACGCCAAAATATATGTATAACTTGGAGACAGGACTTTCGACTATGTTTATCTCGACTCTAAAATTGAATGCGGATTATTTATCGAGGGTGGTAAATATGAGTGAGACCAGACTCCCTAAGGTAATAATGCGGTATGCTATGCAATATAAAACGCTTTTTATTAAGGAATGGAAAGCTGGCGGCAGACTGTGGTGTTATTATAAATTGGTCGGAGACAGGTCAATGGAAAAAGTCATCATGCTCACTGATGAAAATGAGAGGAACACTCTTATAGAAAAAGCTCGCGGGTCAACAGAAAGACTATACTACTCGAAGGCAAATCTTAATCTAAATGAGCTAAACTATTTTAACAACCGCTACTCCTGTTTCTTTATTGGGACAATTTTCAAAATCAGAGGAGAACTGATTAAACTCAACTACATGCCGCATCGGAACGAGGGTAACGTAAACGAAATGTGCAATCTGTGTAACCTACGAAAGAGGGAAGATGTTATGCACTTTATAGGAAGCTGTCCAATATTTAAGGAGATACGGCGAGTCTACTTCGGAAAAAATAGTTTACAGGAAGAAGAGGTGCTTTTTTATCTGAACGGCGGAGACTGGAAGCTACTTTTTGATTATTTTATTGAAGCCAGCGCGTATAGGGCTAGAATAATTAACGAACATTTTTAAATAACACTCTCTTTTTATGTTCTTATAAATATACACATCAATATTTAAGATAAAAAATACTCGAAAAGAAATAATGTTTCCCGAAGCTAAAAGCCCCGCAAACGTAAACTTGGCATTTATTATTATTTTTGTTTTAACTAAACTAAAAGTCCTTTGTTTTAACTAAACTAAAAGTCTTATTTGGCAAAAATCTTGTAAAGTTTAAGAAAACTTATTATTAAATTAATGAACGTATAAAGAATAGTTCAACGAAATTTCGCCACTCGTGCAGACGACTGTTATGTCATGCCTTTAAATATTCATGCTTATCTCAATGACTTATGTACTATTTATTAATTTGAATAAAGATCTATCTATCTATCTATCTATCTATCTATCTTATTAATAACAGAATTCTACTAAATTCCAAAATGTTTTATACAATGTCAAAAATATACCCAAAACCTTTTTGTCAACCTGGCTGACGGCATAGCCATAGCTTTGAAATTCAAAATGACGTATAAAATTGTTATAAATTAATATAAATAAATGAATTACTTACTTATATTATTAATTTTAATAATTATGTTAATAGCTAAGATTCATTCATATTACACAAATTATATAAAGAAAAAAATAATGAGAAATAGAACAACATATAAATATACAAAAAGATAATACAGATAATTTACAAACTATTTTAAATAACTTAAAAAAAAATCCAAAAAGAGAATATACTCAGGAATATTTAGAACTAAGAATGAAATTGGCCTCATATGGGATAATATACTAGAAGATACAGACAAAACTGAACTCGAAGAAACAACTGCGATTTTTAAAGATAAAGAGAAACAAATTTTCGTATTACTTAAATCAAAATCAGAAAGTAAAGTAGAAGAAAGTAAAGTAGAAAATAAACAAGAAAGTAAAGAAAAAAGAAAAGAAAAAAGTAAAGAATCAAAAATAATGGCGAAATTTGATATGTTAACAGCTTATTCCAGAATTTAGTGGGGAATTGAAGCAATTGTCAAATTTCTTAGGGACTATCAGATATTATGCAGACACATTAGAAACCGTTGAAAAGAATAAAGTTATAACATTTGTAATAGCCACAAAATTAAATGACAAGGTTAGAAACAGGCTTCTCACTTTAGAAAAACAACCAGAAAAATTAGAAGAACTTCAGACGGAAAGGAATTTACAAGGCAAAAACAGATCCATTGTCAATACAATAATGGCTTAGCCAGACAGAAACAAGCATCCCAAGAAGTAGGACAATTTGCAGAAAAAATAAAATCTCTTTTGTTTCAATTAAATGAAATAAAAATAAGCGAGCAAGGTGAAGGTAACAAAAAAATTATACTTAGTCTAAATGACCAATTAGGGCTCAATGCATTCAAGAATGGGTTAAATTAATTTAGTAGACAAGTAGTACAGGCATCAAGGGTTATAACCTTCAATGAAGCTGTAAAAGTAGCTACTAGAGTAGAAGCTTCTTATAAACAAAGTAATATAATGAACCTTAGAACGAATTATAGAGGTAGAAACCAATATAATGGTAGAAATTATAATCCAAGATTTTCAGATACTTTGACAACAATAATTATGTTAGAAACAATAGCCATAATAGAGGTAGAGGTTTTTCAAGAGGATACCATAACAACAATACTAGATCGGAAAACATAGTTATCCCCGGTCAACAGAATCGGGGAATGCAAAGAAGATTTTAAATTTCTATGGTGAGTATGATACAAATTTCGTTAGCATAAGAATAAAGCATTCTAAAAAAATTTTTAAATTTTTAATTGACACGGGTGCAGATATTCCTGTAAGCAAGGAACACCTGGTAGAAGATTTAGATAATCGCTCGTCATGTCAAATAAACGGCTTTTCAAATACAACAATATTTTCAAAAGGTATATCAGATCTAGAGCTCATGTTAGGAGAGACTTATATAAATCATCAATTTCACGTAGTCAATGAAGAAATAAATATAGATACTGATGGGATACTGGGAAGAGATTTTCTTTAAGCATATAGCTAATTGTAAAATAGACTTTGAAACTTGTCTGCTTATAATTTTAGTAGAAGATGAAGAAATTGTACTTCCATTAAATATGTTCCTAAAAAAAATCGGTAAATTAACAGTCCCGCCGGGGACAGAAATAATAAAAAGTATCAAAATAGATTTAAAAGAAGATAGCGTTGTCATCGGGAGTGAAATCAAAAAGGGAATTTTCGTATCCAACTCAATACTACCATCAAGAGGAATAAAACATATACAGATGTTGAATACTACAGTCTACAGATAAAGAAGCAACAATAGACAATGTAATGACTGCGACAGAACACCTGAGCAAATACAGAATACTATCAAATAATACAAGATTCAAAGAAAAGCGAAAATTTAAAAATTTTATAGAAAAAATTCAAGTAGACAACTTAGATAAATCTGCTGCCCAGACTATACTAAATATCTGTGAAGAATTCCAGGATGTTTTCCATGATGATGATAAAAAACTAACAACAAATAACTTCTACGAACAAAACATCGCTTTATCAGACAAAAATCCGGTGGGAACCTATCTTTTGACCACAACTCGAAATCCCCCAGGCTATGTTCGAAAAAGCCCGCAAATCGAAATCCCGTAGTTCATAAGACCGCAAGCACGATTGCCCCCAATCATATGCGAAAAATCCCCCAAAATATTTCGAATATGATTTTGCCTGCAGATTATTTTCCCAAAAGTGAGCACTAAATATTTTCTTTTATTTTCAATTTTTATTGTATAAATTTTAAAAGCTCTTTTTCGACATTTAGTTGTTGTTGTTAAAATAGTGAAATATATTGTATACAGGGTGTTTCAGAAAAAATGATTTGTTTTTATTTTTAGACAGAATTTGATGAAATTGATATCCGATTATTCTTAGACCCAGATATTCAAGAATCTCTTCTCTATATAAAAGAGTAATTTTGTTTGTGTGTCAGTTTGTCCGTATATGGTAGATAAACTGACGACACACCACTTACCTCGCAATACAGTGGATTCTAGAATCTTGCCCCATTCCCTGGCCAGGTTATAGGCTATTTAAATTAAAAAATTAATTATTTTAAATAGGTTTAATCTAATAATATTTGAACTTACCTCTTAAATTTATCATGAGAAATTTTATATTTCTCAAATTTTTTTGACGTTTCTATTTTTCCTTTTTTTCTTATTCCCTGTTTGTTTAGTGTGTTTTTGTTTACTTCTGCCGTTGCCTTGGATTTATTTCCAAATTGTTGTTTATATTTCTCAAATATTTTTGACGTTTCTCCTTTTCCTTTTTTTTCTTATTCCCTGTTTGTTTAATGTGTTTTTGTTTACTTCTGCCGTTGCCTTGGATTTATTTCCAAACTGTTGTTTTGGTTTGTTTACTTCTGCAGTTGCCTTTTGTTTAGTTTTGTTTACTTCTGCCTTTGCCTTGGATTTATTTCCAAATTGTTGTTTTGTTTACTTCTGCAGTTGCTTTTTGCTTAGTTTTGCTTACTTCTGCCGTTGCCTTGGATTAATTTCCAAATTATTGTTTTGGTTTGTTTACTTCTGCAGTTGCCTTTTGTTTAGTTTTGCTTACTTCTGCCGTGTTCCTTTTCTGTGATTTGACATGAATGAATAATTTATGAAAGCAAAAAGCAAAAAGCATGTGTAAACATACACCTTCGCGTTGGTTCATGATAAAAATGTGCTCCGGCGAAAATAAAAGACAATAGAAAATTATTAATAATGAAAAGAAGATTTATTTAATTGAGAAGGAATTCAATGCGCTCTTCGCGAACAACCAATAAAGACTGGTTTTCATGCGCTTTGCGGGAAAAATGATATTGCGGTAAATTATACTTTTTCTTTGTATTGGTGTCGAAGCTTAATTTTCAACATCCTCCGCCACACAAGAGTTTGGACGATTCGTTATTTCCAGAGGATATAGTATTTGAATAGGTCTTCGAAATATGGTCCCCTTAGAAGTCCGCACCTCACAAGCACGAACTCTGCCGTCACGACCAGGAAAGGTATTTACGATAACTGCCAAATGCCAAAGGGTCTTAGGCAAGCTTTTATCTTCCATAAGTACAACATCTCCTACTGCCAGATCGGTTGATCGTTTAAACTTTGCTTTGTGAAACGACGTCAATTGTTGAATATATTCTGTATACCATCTGCGTTTGAAGCGGGAAATAAACTGCAGCCGTTCGATCCATCGTTTGCGGAAAATTTCTGACCCTTGACCTTTGTCATCTTCGATTGCATAATCGTATTGTCCAGCTACTTGTGGTCCTCGTAGAAGCTGAGCCGGAGTAAGCGGCGATAAATCAAGTGGCTCATCTGCCACATACGTAAGCGGTCTATTGTTTACCACAGTTTCCACTTCAGTTAAAAACGTGTACAGCTGATCTGTGCTCAAAGTTGCCTTCCCAACTGCTGCCTTCAACGCCGATTTAACAACGCCCACCATCCGTTCCCAGAACCCACCCCACCAAGGGGCACGTTCAACAATGAATCTCCAGGTTATTCGATGATTAGCCAAGAAACCTTTAAATTTCTCATCGCTGAAACTCAATTTTAGTATCTCTTTGGAGGTTTTCTTGAAGTTAGCTGCGTTGTCCGACCAAATCACCCTCGGCACTCCTCTGCGAGCAATAAATCGTCTAATACCTAACAAACAGCTTTCAGCAGTGAGATCCATCGTTAGTTCGAGATGAACCGCTCTAATCGAAGCACAGGTAAACAACATAATGTATATTTTTCTCTTTTGGCCAGCATCATAGGTATACAGAGGTCCAGCAAAATCAAGCCCAGTAACGTCAAACGGCGATGAAAATGAAATGCGATCTCTTGGCAATGGAGCGAATGGCTGAGTAGCTGGCATAGCCCGAAGAATTTTGCAAATTGAACATTTTTTAATTTCAGATTTAACCAATTGTCGACCCTTAATTATCCAAAAAGTTTCGCGCAAGTGCGTCAAAACCGAAGACACGCCAGCATGAAACAACTTAGAATGTACATCATTAACTATAAGCTTCGATATGTACGATGATTTCGGCAAAAGTATGGGATGAGCTTGATTTTCTGAAGACATAAATTGCAATCTTCCTCCCACACGAATATGACCACTGTTTTGATCTAGAATTGGACTTAACATTATTAACTTTGAGTTCAAAGGTATACCTTTATTCTGTTTGAGTGCGGCAACTTCAGAACTGAAGTGCAATCTTTGTATTTCGCTGATCCAATAACTTTCAGCTCGATTCATCTCATCTGCAGATAGACAGGGAACATCTTCATAGCAGGCATACTCTTTTTGACGTTCTTTTTTCTTAAAGCCTTCAATCGCCCGAAAACAATAAGACGTTGTTCGTAAGAGACGCTTCCAGGTACTGAATTTTTCGCATGCAATCAAATGGTCGTTGGTTCTTGTAGATTTCCCACTTTCTTCTTCTCCAGTAACAAGAAACGATAGCGCTGAAGGTGTAGTTGAATTGCATTCATTTCCGTTCGGCCAAAACAGTTGCTCTTTAAGCAGCCAGTCTGGTCCAGAAAGCCATTCTTGAGATTCTATTAGCGACTTAGCATTGATCCCCCTGGTCAGGAGGTCCGCCGGATTCTGTAAACCTGGACAGTGTCGCCAACAAGAAATTTTCGCAAGCGTCCGGATTTCTCGAACCCTGTTTTCAACATAAGGCTTCCAACGTTTCTTTATGCCAAGTATCCAGAATAAAGTAATTTTCGAATCGGTCCATAAAAACTCTTCGTCAAATTTAATTTGTAGGTTCCTTCTAAGGTACTCAAGCAATCTTGAAGCCACCAAAGCAGCGGTCAATTCTAATTTTGGCACAGTCAACTCATCACGATCGTTATTTTTAATAGGCGCTATTCGGTTTTTAGCACATAAGAAACGTGAAGTTATAGTTCCGCCTTTGTCTTTGGTCCGGAGGAATGCTACTGCTCCGAAAGCATGCTGACTTGCATCAGCAAAAATGTGGATCTGAGTTGTGCCTTCTTCGTTCATAAGACAGCGTGAAATCATCAGTTGACTTAGATCACTGAGATCTGCGCAGCAATTGATCCAAATTTTATCCAGTTCGGGCGGCAATTGTTCATCCCAGTCTAGGTTTTGTCGCCAAATGGATTGAAAAAGAATCTTCAAACGTATCACGCAGGGACCTAATAAACCAAAGGGATCATAAATTTTTGACATCACCTTTAGTACGTTTCGTTTTGCCACAACCAAACCATTTGGCTTCAAAACACTCTCCATCGCGTTCAAATCGATCGATAACTCATCAGCGTCAACATACCAGCGAATACCCAAAACCTTCTGCATTGATGGTGGAAACAATTCTGACCGGTGACTGTTGCGAACTTGTAAGCTATTAGAATTCCATTTACGCAGATGCATAGAACCTGCTTTCATGATTTGTATTGCCTCATGGCTAATATTTCTCGCAACATTTTCATCGTTCACACTTGTAACCAAATCATCTATATAAAAACATTTACTTAGAATGTTTACTGTTCTAGGATATCGTTCTTTCGCATCTTCTAGTATTTTCAGAATGACTTCACCCAAAATATTTGGGCTGCTAGTCACACCAAATGTTATTCGAGTCATACGATAGGCTTGCTCTGAAAAGTTGGTTCGCAATTCATTCGAATTGAACGACTCCTTAAACCAAAAAAAAACGATGGCTTTCTCGATCAGGTTCAGCAAGTAATATTTGGAGAAATGCTTTTTCTATGTCAGCGGTCAGTCCAAATTTTCCACAGCGAAAATTTAGCAAAACAGTTAAAATCTCAGGTAAGCGATTAATGCCCACATCCAGATGTTCGTTAAGCGATTTTTGATTTGCAGCGTGTGCAGATGCATCAAATACGATCCTTAATTTGGTGGTGTCTTTATCCTCACGATATACCGGTCTGTGGGGCATGTAATATACTCTATCCCCTGGTTTATCATCCTCCACACGTTCAGCCAAACCGTTGTTTATTAATTCTTTCATTGCCGCGTCGTATTCTTCAAGCCTTTTTGATGCTTGTAGCTTTCGCACTAGTGAATTCATTCGGTAGAGTGCTCCAGCCCGATTGTCATAGAGCAATTTCTCTCTATCTTTCCATGGCAATGATGCTTCGTATCGATTTCCAACCTTGCGGATAATTGCTGGATTTTGACTTCCCTTTAAAACTTCGTCTGTTATGCCAATTGCCTCGAGTCGCCAGAAACGTTGTAAATTCTCGCAATCGCAAACATGTAAGGAAGTAATACAAGAAAAATTCACCACAGCATCTGTATTATTTAAGACAACGGGGGACTTAACTTGCAAAGTGAACCCGAAAACAGTGTTTATAGCTGTTAGTTCGGGTGTAATTCTTTTGTGTTGGCCGGTTGCAACAATCCAGTAATTGTCAGCTCCAATTAGCACGCCAATTCCATCCGCAGCAGGTACATTGTCTATCGGCACATCGGCCAACTTCAGTTCTTTGAAATTCTCGCAATTCTCGTCTGGCACTGGCAAAACATCAACGCAAATTTCTGGAACCTCCAACAACTCCAACGCCACAGTCCCACCATCATGTTGATTACGTAAAAAAACTTGAACTTTATTGCACAGCATATTTGGTTTTGGTTCTTTATTTCCAAATGATATAACATTTATATTTTGTTTTCCTTTAATTTCCAAATCTAGTAAACGTGCCACACTAGATTTTATAAATGACATTTGGCTACCTCCATCCAAAACAATTCGCACATACACAGACGTAGAGGACCTTTTGTTAGAAGCAAATGCAAATGCTGTCTGTAAGTATACAGTGGAAGTGTTCTCTTGTTGTGTGGTGCACAAATTCAATGATTGTTGTGACGTCATGGATTGCATCTTGTTATTATTTTGCGATGGTGATGATGGAAAATTACAGCTCTTCGTTGACGAAACAACTTGTGTGTGTGTATAGTTTGGATCACACATTGACGTTGCATGTCGCCCGTTACATGATTTACACGACAGCTGATACCTTTTTTTTGCATTTCTTAGAGTAATGGCCTTTTCTACAACACCGGTAACATCTTCCATCCTCCTTCAGCATTTGTTTCTTTTTTAGTAAGGAGAAAGAAGTTTTGCATTCCGATGTGTAGTGATCAACAGCTTTACAAAAAAAACAATGACGGTCGTTTACTTCTGCTGTGAATAATCCAACGGCGGTTTTAACTGGCTTCGCTGTTGACGGTTGATTGTGAATCGAATTTTGTTTTGCTTCATTCGCTTTTTCAAGAGATTCTGCTTCTCTTTTAATGAATTTCAACAAAGCCTTAACCTTTCCATCGCTAACATTTTCGGTGGATGAATTATTCGATTTTATTGATGTTATGTCGTTATCGTTTTCGTTCGGATCTGGCTCTGGAAAAATTTCAGAAGAGTCGTCGTAGTATTTATGAAAATCGACTCGCAGTTCGTTAGGAATACAACGAAGAAGCATAACGTAGTAATTGGAGGATGGAATACCTAGGGCGGCGAGGGAACGAGTTGATGATAACACTGAGTTATAAAGACATCGCAAACCCTTTGCGTCTGCCTTCGATTGCACGGGTTGGATGGATAGCAAGCTTTGCATGTTATGGTCGACTATTTTTTCTGTATTTCCGTATTCTTCTTTGAGTATATTTATTGCAGTCTCATAATTAACCTCACTTGGTGTTAGTCCTACTAGGGTGTTTGCTGCTTTGCCAACCAAAGCGGCTTCCAAATAATTGAATATGTCAATGGTGGAAAGAGACGGGTTATCATGGACAAGTGTTCTGTATTGCTCCCAAAAAGGTATCCACTCCTTGTAGTCACCTGAGAAATTTCTAGGTTGTAACCCTTGGAGTTTTACGGACGACATATGATTAAGATTGGAAAGGTTGGCGTTATGTGATGAAAAGGTGGCGGTAGCATCGTTGGCGAGAACATCAAAGGTTGAAGGCGACAAATGCCTTTTTTGGAATAGTTTTACTTTATTCAAACGAATTTGAAGACGTGTAATCGTTGACACAGCTTTGTCATCATATTCAGCTATGGATTCTGCTTCTCGTTCGTAATCCTCCGTTTTTATAGAAGCGCGAACGTCAGAGTTTGCTTTGCGTAGACTTTCATGTGCCGTAGTCAAACGATCTAAAAAAACGCAAAGCTCTTCTTCAATGGAATCCAAAACATGTGGATCCATGTCATTTTTAATTTGACTTGAATCCGATTTGAGGTATTCGCCCGCACTGTTTGATATTTTCGTAACCTGTCCACGATACGTAGCACGAGTCGCTGAATCCATTTTCGTATGGACTAAATAAATCACGTTTTAATTTCAATCGTTAGTTTCTATTATTCCCGGGTTTTCGGCACCATGATAAAAATGTGCTATGGCGAAAATAAAAGACAATAGAAAATTATTAATAATGAAAATAAGATTTATTTAATTGAGAAGGAATTCAATGCGCTCTTCGCGAACAACCAGTAAAGACTGGTTTTCATGCGCTTTGCGGGAAAAATGATATTGCGGTAAATTATACTTTTTCCTTGTATTGGTGTCCAAGCTTAATTTTCAACAGGGAACATGCATGAAAATATAATAAGAGTCTGTTGCTCATCAACTTTTCATGCACCGGTAACACCAGTTGCTTACGTTTCGCATGTATTTAAGAAGTATGAATTTTTTCATGCACACATGGAAAGTTTGTAAGGAAAATTAAGTTTCGTGTGTAAGCTTTTACAAACGCGAAAATTTTGTACTCTCACGGTTACAGGCGCTCGCCGGTGAATTTATGCATGTGTAAGCCCGCCATTATTCCTTGCATTTCAGCTGAAGGTGCGTGTTTGGCATATGTTAGAAATAAATAGTTTGTTGAGAGTTTTGAAATGAACCTATTGGAAAACTTACAAGCGCCAGTGGATTACAAAAGTAAAAATAAACTTGCAAGTGTAAGCTCATGAAAAACTGAAACAAAGTTGGGTGGTTCCCAACTTTTCATCCGGCTGCTATAAGAGTTGGTAGGATTTTACATTTAACTGTCATCTTTTTTATTCGCACATGTTAGGTTAGCAAGGAAAATCGAGTTTGCTATGCAAGCTTTCCGGTTGCGCAATTTGTACTTTCAAAGCTATTGTCGCCGATAGGTTAAAAACAAATTATGTGCGTTGAATAAAAAAGCAAACAGAGATGATATCGTTAGCCATTTCGGGAACCTTCAAATCTTTTTGGAAATAGTCATAAGGTCCATGAACGAAATAGACATAATGTTTATTGACCTTATGGCGAAATCGAAAATTTAGACATGTTTAATTAGTAAATTTTGATGTAGACATAATGTCAAGGTAATGGAAACGCCAAACAAAAATCACAAATGCATAAAAAAGACGAATTTCTGTTTTGAGTAATTGTTTGTCCGTAGTCAAATTTCTTTAGTTGACCCATTCAATCGGTAGCGTCAAGTTAAGAAGAAAAATGCCATCGGAATCAGAGGCCCATTATACAAAATAGACCTAAACAAAAGCATTTGATATATATAAATAATTTCCATAAATAAAACTAGACTTGAAGTTCAAAATTTCAATATAGACATTATGTCCACTTTAAAATAGACATAATGTTCATGGACCTTATGACTATTGCCTAATTGTTCAAAATGTCCATGGAAATTGTGCCTATTTAAAGCAGACATATTAATAAGGTCAGTGGAACTTATGTCACACCCGTTTTGAATTACCAGACTTTCTTTTCTTTTACTGCCAGTTAGCCGGCATGTTTATAAAGTTTGTGTGTGTGAATGGAAAATATGCGTGGGTTGCAATTTTCGTGCCAGTAGCTGGCTGTGGGCAACGCTATATTGTATTCCTGCCCTAAACGCAGCCGCTGTATCGAAGAACAAATACGAAAAAGAAATTCGCTAAAATAGTGTTTTTGTTTACTTTTGCCGTTGCCTTGGATTTATTTCCAAATTGGTGTTTTGGTTTGTTTACTTCTGCAGTTGCCTTTTGTTTAGTTTTGCTTACTTCTGCCTTTGCCTTGGATTTATTTCCAAATTGTTGTTTTGTTTACTTCTGCAGTTGACTTTTGTTTAGTTTTGCTTAGTTCTGCCGTTGCCTTGGACTTATTTCCAAATTGTTGTTTTGGTTTGCTTACTTCTGCAATTGCCTTTTGTTTAGTTTTGCTTACTTCTGCCTTTGCCTTGGATTTATTTCCAAATTGTTGTTTTGTTTACTTCTGCAGTTGACTTTTGTTTAGTTTTGCTTAGTTCTGCCGTTGCCTTGGATTTATTTCCAAATTGTTGTTTTGGTTTGTTTACTTCTGCAGTTGCCTTTTGTTTAGTTTTGCTTACTTCTGCCTTTGCTTTGGATTTATTTCCAAATTGTTGTTTTGTTTACTTCTGCAGTTGCCTTTTGCTTAGTTTTGCTTACTTCTGCCGTTGCCTTGGATTTATTTTCAAATTGTTGTTTTGGTTTGTTTACTTCTGCAGTTGCCTTTTGTTTAGTTTTGCTTACTTCTGCCTTTGCCTTGGATTTATTTCCAAATTGTTGTTTTGTTTACTTCTGCAGTTGACTTTTGTTTAGTTTTGCTTACTTCTGCCGTTGCCTTGGATTTATTTCCAAATTGTTGTTTTGGTTTGTTTACTTCTGCAGTTGCCTTTTGTTAAGTTTTGCTAACTTCTGCCTTTGCCTTGGATTTATTTCCAAATTGCTGTTTTGTTTACTTCTGCAGTTGACTTTTGTTTAGTTTTGCTTACTTTTGCCGTTGCCTTGGATTAATTTCCAAATTGTTGTTTTGGTTTGTTTACTTCTGCAGTTGCCTTTTGTTTAGTTTTGCTTACTTCTGCCTTTGCCTTGGATTTATTTCCAAATTGTTGTTTTGTTTACTTCTGCAGTTGCCTTTTGCTTAGTTTTGCTTACTTCTGCCGTTGCCTTGGATTTATTTCCAAATTGTTGTTTTGGTTTGTTTACTTCTGCAGTTGCCTTTTGTTTAGTTTTGCTTACTTCTGCCGTGTTCCTTTTCTGTGATTTGTGCGGTTTACACATGAATGAATAATTTATGAAAGCAAAAAGCAAAAAGCATGTGTAAACGTACACTTACGCGTAGGTTGGGAACATGCATGAAAGTATAATAAGAGTCTGTTGTTCACCAACTATTCATGCGCCGGTAAAAGTAGTTGCTAAGGTTTCGCATGTATTTAAGAAGTACTTGCCTTTACCCGCGGCTTCGCTCGCGTTTCAGCTGATCAAGAAGTAGACTGTAGCTTGAGGAGTATAGTCTATCGTCATCTAGCTTCTTCTTCTTTTATAACTTTATAATTTAATACCTACATTTAGCCGTGATAAAAAGAAACATATGTGCTATACCAGATTATAATCTAGCTCTATGCCAAATTTCATCCAGATCCAATCAGCCATTCTGGTGTGATTTCAAAAATTAAAACAAATCTATCCCACGGGAACCATACATTTCACCGGGATAAAAAGTAGTCAATATTCTTTTTGAGACAATAATCTATCTCTGTGCTAAATTTCATTCAGATCCGTTCATCCATTCTGGTGTGATTTCAAAAATTAAAACAAATCTTTCCCACGGGAACCATACATTTTACCGGAATAAAAAGTAGCCAATATGCTATTCCAGACTATAATCTATCTCTGTGCTAAATTTCATTCTGATGAGTTCAGCCATTCTGGTGTAATTTCAAAAATAAAAACAAATCTATCCCACGGGAACCATACATTTTGCCAGGATAAAAAGTAACAAATATGCTATTCCAGATTATAATCTATCTCTGTGCTAAATTTCATTCAGATCCGTTCAGCCAGTCTGGTGTGATTTCAAAAATTAAAACAAATCTTTACCACGGGAACCATACATTTTACCGGGATAAGAAGTAGCTAATATGCTATTCTAAACTATAATCTAGCTTTGTGCTAAATTTCATCCAGATCCGTTCAGCCATTCTAGCGTGATTGGAAAAATTAAAACAAATCTATCCCACGGGAACCATACATTTTACCGGGATAAAAAGTAGTCAATATTCTATTTCAGACTATAATCTATCTCTGTGCTAAATTCCATTCAGATCCGTTCAGACATTCTGGTGTAATTTCAAAAATTTTCATAGACCGAAAGGCATGACCTTAAATTGGTACAGTGGTCGGCCCGGTACCGTAAAAGCAGTCTTTTCCCTCGAACTTTGCTCCAGCGGTATCTGCCAAAACGCATCCTTCAGATCCACGCTAGAAATATATCGTGTCTCTGTCAGACGTGACAGCAGCCCCTCTATATGCGCAATCGGACGAGCATCTTTCTTTGTTACGGAGTTCACTTTCCGAAAGTCCAGACACAATCGGTTCTTACCAGGCTTGCGAGCACCACTGGGGAACTCCATGCGCTGGAACTTTCCTCGATGACTCCTAACGAAAGCATACGGTCTAGCTCCGCATACATAAGGGTTTGTATCGCTGGAAATACGGGATAGTACCTTTGCTTTATAGGTACGGCATCACCCGTGTCTATATAATGCTGCACTAGATTTGTTTTCCCGAGGCCATGGACTGCGAAAGAAGGAAATCTACGAACAACGGCTTCTAGTCATTCAGACTCTTCACCACTCAACTTAATCTGGTTTGTGGGTCTCTCCTCTGGCCCACCGGTCGTAATTCCTGAAAGACCCGCAATTACTTGAGGTGCGATCTGGAATTTCTGCCAAAAGTCGACGCCTATGTATAAGCGTTGGCTTAAAGTTGGCACAATATACAGATCTATGTCTTTAGTCACTCCCTTATATTGGATTGGGGTAGTAATCACTCCCACTATGGATTGCTTGTGTCCATCGGCCGTGGACACGGTAGTCTCTACCTTCCTTACCGCAACATTTTTGTCTCTCAAATAGGGAAGTATGTCTGTGCCTCAACAACTAATGCTTGCCCCTGAATCGAGAAGACCTAAGAAGTTGTCTTCCAACAACCTAACCGACACGTAAGGACGCGGGTCATTTGATTCTCGGCCTAAGGTTGCTGACGCGATGTTACGGTAAGAAGTCTGCTTCCGATGGAAGCGCTCCCTTGTCCGTCGTATTTTTTTGAACAATTCCGGAAAAGTGACAATTCGTTTACGCACTTCTTCGTAATTACGTAGCCTTTCATGAAAAGATTTACGATATAATGGTTCTGGTAAATTATTCTTAAAATTCAAATCTGTTACTGGTTTGGGTTCATTATTCAATGTAGGGATTGTTCTACAATCGTGTTTACCATTGTTCAGTAATTCGTTGTTAGTTCTATTTGGTTTTAAATTGTAATCTTTGGAAGTTCAAGAGGCTTCTTCGGCTTGGACGCTTGAATTCCGGGTAAGTCTAATCGGAGCGAACCCCCCGGTTTTTGGGTTGTTCCTCCTCTCGTTTCCCGCTAGACATTTCGGACAGGACGGACTATATGCATCTGCTAAACCGAAGCGGAAACAAAAAACTTTGTCAATAGTTTTTGCGCAATTGCGAAAACCATGGCCAAGAACTTGGCAATTCCAACATTTTTGTAAGTTACGATCCCTCTGGATCGCTTCAATGCTAGTAGTGGGCAATGCCACAACTAGATCCTGACAAGGCTCTTCTACGATTTCATTGACAAATCGCCTTGCAGGTGGACGTTGTGCACTTGGCACGAAATTCAGACGGGTATTCTCATATTGAGATTGAGCTTTCTCTATAGCTCGACAATAATAGGCTAGTTGCCTTAAACTAGACGGACTGTAGGTAATGAGGAGTTCGCTCATACGCCTACGGACATTTGTTTTAATTATTTCTATAAGTTCCTTTTCTGGTCTAGGTACTCGCATCCTAGAACTCAAGTACAGAATGGCGTCATAAAAATCATTGAAAGATTCGCCATTCAGCATTTTCCGATCCGAGTGTTTTCGGAAGAGCTCGGTGTCAAAGCAGTTTTCAATTCGTCCCACGTCGTGTGTTTGTTGCCTTTCAAATACACCCAATACCAAGATTCTACTGAACCTGACACGAAGTGGTAAAAGTTAGCAGTAATATCATACCACGGCACACCATAGCTACATCGAACGCAATCGAGGCGGAACAAGAAGTCATCGACCGACATGTTCTTGCCATCGAATTTCAATCCCCACTTGTGAAATGGGTGAACACGGTTCATAGAAGTCGCGTTCGAGGGGGGTGACCTGGGTGGAGACGCGGCGGACTCGTCGTCGAAATTAAACGCATTTAAACGAGTCATGAACTCGTCTAGGTTCGAGCCTAGAGGCATTTGAGCTGGATTGACTTCCGGCAAAGGTGGCACTCTCGTTGGCTCGTAATGAGGTGTAATTCGATTGTCGTCATCTTCATTGATCGGCCTATAAACGGACTGAAAATGTCTGGAAGTGGCTGGTCCAGAAGAGATATTTTGGTTCACAACACGTGTAGTGTCTGGGTTGGCCAAATTAACTTGCCGTGCGACATTTTGTGTGGAAGTGGCATTATAAGGGGCCGATGGTCTTGTAGGGGGAGCAACTGAATGAGCAGTTTTGACCGTACGTTTCTGCAATAGTTGAGGGACTTGGTCAAGCAATCGTGCATGACTCCTCTCTAACTCTTCTGCCATGAACTGTCTATCGTTGACCCTATGCAGGTCGATAGTAGCGGAGACTACTTGTTGTATATATGCAGAATGATCAGCTGCATCTTTGCGTAGTTGTTCTTCGGCTCTTGCTAATTCTTCGTCGTCTACCACGACGCTTCTATCGACTGTATTGTTCTCCACCAGGTTCTCGGCTTGACTGCCTTCGTCCTCGGAGTGATTTTCCACGACATCGTTTTGGCCGCGGCCGGGTTTCGGTTTCGATCCTCCAGGAGCCATTGCGACAAACTCCTTGTACTTTGTAAGATAAGTACTTCTGACTGTTCGTTTAGGTCTGGAGCTGTTCATTCAATTGCAACAAGAAGGAAATCGGTTAAACTGCGCCAAACGCGTAAGTCAAGGGTTCAAAAAAAAATAATTATCTAGTGGCCCGTGAGAAATTCCTCGAACGGGTACTACTCAAGCAATACAGCAATAATAAGAAAAAAAGGGTAAGTCAAAAATCAGTTAGTGAAAAATTTCAAATACACCGTGAGCAATTCCTCGAACGGTTATTTGTTAATACAATTCAATGTAAGTTCGTAAATCTGGTAAGTTAAACACAAGTTCTAAAGAAGTTAGTAAAAGATCCTCAGACGGATACTACTTGGGGTAACAAATGTAGATTTGATAAAATCAAAAAGTGAAAATTCAAATATTCCGTGAGCAAGAGCCTCTAACGGATATTTGTTAGTGAGTAAAAAAGAAAATCTTTTATAAATATAAAAGTGCTTAATATTAAGGGTAAGTATTTGTCCAAATAATTTCGTCTGTCGAAAGCGTTAATTCAAAACTCTATCATTTTCTTGACGAAAAGTTCAGGCGGATACTTAATTATATCCTCACAAAATATGTTCTAGAATTACGGAAGAAGAATTAAAAAAAAAAAAAATAATAATAATAATAAAAGGAAATATTGATACTTAACTAGCGCTCAAAAATCTTAGTTGGTACTTAAACTTACTCCTCTTAAATCAGATATACTCAATTTTCGTGGGCACTATCCCAATAAACTATATACTATAATTTGCAGATTCTAAATACGGGCTCTATCCCAAAAAAAACTCAAAACTGTAATCTAAAAATGGCGGGCTCTATCCCAAATTACACATCAATCAAGAAGTTACGTCTCGACTTGATTAACGGAAACTCAATATCCTTAGATACCTTGGATACTATACGTCCTCCAATTATCCCAAAAAGAAAAAATAATACTAAACTGAATTATATCTCAAAAAAAAAAAAAAAAAAATTAATGGTTTATATTTCATAAAGGATTCGGGAGGTAGGAACCCTCCCATCTTCTTTGGAACAAGGTGTGTACACTTCTCGGTTCTGCAACTAAACCGACTCAAAAGAAAACATTTAATTAAAAAAAAAATTAGTGTGTGTAGTCTTAACAAAACTTACGGCGTTCAGGATTGCTAGAAGAAAAACCATTACCTCTAAATGAAAGGTGGATTGGGTATGTGACGGAGACATTACGCTACTACCGACGTACATCGGGTATAAAACACCAACTACCGGTTAGCGCTTCATGTCCCGTTGCACACCGTTACTTCCTGACATCTATCATAAATGCTTGAAAACTAATACAACATCTGGGTAGTATAACAACTGACAAAAGAAAGTTGAATCTGTAGTTGAATAATTTGGATCGCGTTTGAGTGGATAACCAGCTCCTGCAGCTGACGTGCGTAGGGCATAATACACCAACCACCGGTCAGAAGACCTGCTCATCCTGCTCTCACACGACCGGGAATCCTAGACTTCACATTCAAGAAAGTATCAACACCTCTGCTACTGACAATCAAGCAAATCTACAGCTCAATCCGGACAGCGATCGAAGATACGTCTAAGTGAACAAGAGGTAGAGAAGAGTGGGTAGACCTAATGCAACAGCTGACTCAGGAAATGATCACTAAATCACTGGACAAAATAGTGCCTGCACTACTAGTCTCGATGGCATTCCTCCACCTAAGAGACTCCAACAACAAGCAAACAACTTCTATTTGAAAATAAAAGAATCAAAAAAAAAAAATTTCGAAATAACACAACAATTCCTAACTTCCTCTAAGTCACTCAGAATCGACCTAAACTATGACAATTCTAATCTGAACTTCTCGAGCTAATTCGGGCCCCACGTTGGGCGCCATCTGTAACGTAAAAATTAATGATGAAAATAAAAAGAAAAAGAATACACCTACATATATTATATATTACCCTGTAATATACACGCACCACTTGCAATTGTCAGCAGGCATTCAAATCTACCCCCGGACATCCTATGGATATCCAAGACTCAACCCCGATGCCTACCAACAGCACAAACCAGAGAGGAAGCAGGAAGAGACATGTACCCCCACATATCCTTGACTCCTATACCAAGGAACAGCAACTTCATCATCCTTCTCCCGTGTATCGGTGTATCTAGCACCCCTATATAAGACATACTCACACTTCGCTAACACGGCCACTTGCTCTTCCTACTCCTCTCCCCTTCTTCTAAATTTCCTATCCATCCCCTCATCACAGAAGCGAGAACCATCCATCAGTCTGCCATGGGTACTGACTACAAAGTCCCGTAGAACAGCCCAGAGGGTACCTGATAGCATGTTCACGCCTATCCGCTACAAGCATTGGTGTTCTTCTTGCAGCTCGTATAATCTGTAGCCTACACCTGAAAACCAAGGACCCTACTTAAATCCCTCATGAACGTAACTAGACCAGTAATACAATTTCTTAAGACCTCAAACAAATTCCCAGAGATTTCACTCCAGTTCGCACCTATGCGGCTAGATACTGTTCCCTGATTCTGTGTCTATTGGGATGGAAGCAACCTTAAGTCGGCAACGCCCCCTTCCTCCCCAGCTATTTGTTAAGAATAGTTGGAGTGGATGGCATGCGACAACGTAAGGTCGTTGTTGAGATCGACCGTCGCGGTGGCCGGCAGCACCCTAGCCACAACCAGCTCAGCCAGGCCATGGGCACTTGCTCCGGGATCTGCACAACCGGTGTTACCTCTTATTTTTCTGCCGACCGTTGAACTCAGATGTTCAAATTCGAATAATGATTTTTAAAAGCTTATTGGCCCTCATAGCTCTCGAAGAAAAGATGTGAGAAGAACTGACATAAAGATAGAAGAAGATTCATGAATGCACCTCTCAATAAGTTACGAGTGAACATAGACTATAAGAAAGAAACCCTAATCGAGTCATTATGCTAACCCTGGTGAATGCAACACGTAAGTATCAACGCGAAAACAGACCATAGGTCTTCATGGCTGCTGTGGCACAAAATGAATATCCACACATCCAGCTGCCACGATGATGTGCTGGATAGGGATACAGAGGTGTCTAACCTAAAGGGGAGGGAGGATCTAAGGTGTCATCTGATCCCCCAGGTCTCACAACCTACCCGATTTGATTCCGGAAATCATCTCTCCCGGGAACCAACCTTGGCTGACCTTTGGACCTTTGAGTCCCCATGACTCAGTATTATTAAAAGGCAGCCCCTTAACATGATAAGCAAGCGTATATAAATGCTTGCCTAAACCTTAATCTCACCTAAATACTGTACCTAACATCGAAAACTACTACTATCTTCGAAGTAGTACCTAAACTAAAAGTCCATTGCACACCATCCTTGTTCCGTTTCAAAGACGAGAGAGGGGTACCACCCTCTCTATGTTTAACTCACAAACTCATCCTGAAATTTTATAAGTCTTCATAAAAATATAGTTCCAACTTCCAAAAGATGTAAAAAGAACAACTTCAAAAATTTTCTTTCAACGTTATAATATTTAACTATTTTATTGAAATATATATATATAGATTGGTCTTATATCTAATAACCTATACTTTATGTTACAATACTTAACTTCCTACCAAATTATTTTACTTGATTTAATTTTAACTATAGACAGATGATCTACAAAAATTAACAAAGGAATTCAAATTGCAAATCTAACTATTAACATGTATTCTTTTCTTGTAAGTATTTATGCGTCTTACTACGCGTTTAAAGGCTTAGTTATACCTACATAAGTATGCCAACGAACTTTTATTCATAAACATAGTCTGGTTTACTCTTCAATGTCAACAAAATGTTGATCGGTATAGAAATTATAAGGGATTAAATCTCTATTAAATGCTTTTCGAAACGCGGTTTGAAACTTGATTAAAAAAAAAAATTGTATATAAAAAAAAGTATGATAAATCATTTTACCGCGGCGTTAGAATATTACCGACGCTCTTGTAGAAGGATATAACATGGGAATCTAACTTGATTCTGGTCGATAAATGAAGTGGGTGTCGCTATCTAATCCCTATTCGCGAAACTAACCCATGAATTAACCTTGATTAAAGGTCTCAAGATTATTAATAAATCGAGTAAAACGCAAAAGCCAAAAGGGAAACTGTTCAAGACTTTGTACTTGAAGCAGTGGTAATGGTCAACAATCACAAACAAATACCCTATACGTATGAAAACAATTTGTGTTCACACGTATATTCGAATTCATATATTTAATGTCAATAATAATAAGGTCATGCAAATTGTTAATAAGAAAAAGGTAAATTTTGTGTAAAATAATCGACTACCAATTGGGTAGTTAACTTTTCTGAAAATCCACTTTACGTTGGTCCGGAAGTGCACTTCAGAATCCCCTGTAAGATGGTTAGTAAAAGGTATGTTTTCTACAAATAAAGTAAAATATTATTATTGAACATTAGCGAACTAGCTATAGCTAAGTTGTGCTCGCTATATAAATGCTTAAGGGTTCAGCACTCGATTCTAATATGTACCTTAAGAGTCGAAATTGTGTTCATCGATCTACGTTTTATCAATGTCCTCAAATACGTTGGACACATTCGAAAGTACACGAGTGGATAAGGATAATAATTAACAAGGCAAAACGATACACGATATCAAAGGAAAGAACGAGTATTTACGCGAACAAAAGGAAGAAAAGTGATAAGAGTTGAGTGATTATAAGCTAATATGTGTATGTATGTGGCGTTAAACGCGAACACGGATGGTCGCTACCGACGCTTAAGCTGTGTGTCTACTAGACCAAGTGAGTATCTAAAAACAAGAAGATAGTTTAAATGGCATTGTTAAATTCTGAATTCGATGTTCAAGTTATTTGCTTTCACCGACCGAATAAAGAAAAGATAAATGTTATCAATTATCGCAAGACACAAGGATTTTCTCCTTATAAATCTTTCTCCAAGATACAGCACCACTAGGAGTATCTTGAGAATCACGGGCTTCAACTAAACACGGAACGAATTACGTTTCTTGTCTCTAATCACTATTTCGACGCGATCACAACAGGACAATTAAAAGTTATACAGGTAATTTAGAAGTTCGAATATTTATATCGATTCGTCTCAGTAATATATTTTGAATAAGCAAAGACTGTATATAGCACACTTTATAGCACCAAAAACTATATGATAATACTTAAGAATACCTACTCAGCTAAAATATATTCATGCAATGAGATTGGAGGAGGAAGCGTGAAGTCCTACCATCCACTTATTTCACAAAAACATAAAGATTATCTGAACCACCGTCCGTGTTTGTAGGCGTGAGACGACAGCGTCGAGCGTCTACAGCCTGATTGATTGCTTCTCGCCGATGGATTTATCATGAACGGAATGTTATACCACACACAAAATCAATAAAATATAGCAAAATTTTTACCTGGTCAATCCAGTAAAATTATTAAATTCTCGAATAAAAAAATATACATATATTTCTCAGGAACTGATGTACGATGTTGAATTCCGGAACTGATGCAAAACTGTTGCTCCTGCGGTGCTCCAAAAGTGAATTTTTCATTTGTAGTTATGTGCTGGGGACCGGCATCTATGTTTCTACATACGCCAGACGTCCTGCTGAGTTGCAAATGAAGTAAGTATAGATGCTCCTCCATCCACTGGCAGTGACGTCAGCCAAATCGTGACGTGACTTTTCCTGGCCACAAATTCAGATTTGCTCCAACGATGGTGCTTCTAAGGCAGTGTATAAATTCCAGAACAGCTTTCGATAGGTGTCCGTAGGGGAGTTCACAAAGACATCAACCCCTAAACGGATCCTTGAAGTGGTTGAACACATGGGTGGACCGCGCAAATGGGCTGCCACAGAATTGTCGCGTGGTATCACAGTGCCACGTTAAAGGGTGCAAAAAAAAAAATGCGCACAGAACAACCTGCGCTCCGTGGCGATATCCAAGGTTGGACACAGTGTGTATTCCCAGGCAAAAGAAGTGGGCGCCTGGAGGGTTCTGACGAAAGTGTAGCGCTAGGGCGTTTTAAGGGATGTATCTTCCATATATATATAAAAAGATATGGCGAGTACGTTGCACAAACTTTATTTAAAGTATGATATCGTGTTGTAAATTCCTTGGTATATGGATGAAGAATAATTCCTCGGACGGCACGTGTCTCATCCGACGGGTGGTATATACGTCCGAAGATATTGTGGCTTGGTGCATTGAGATGCAAATAAATGGAAATATTAAATGTCCGCAGCATCGTCCGTCCAGAGTAGCGTCTATAATTATCTAGACCACTACGATCTGCCAGCGATGGACCATCCTATTGGATTAAAAGAAAAGAAAATTGGGCGTTTAGCCAACGTGCAATGTGTCGCAGACAGAGATTACGTAGTTGCACCAAGACGGCGTCACCAAGGAAAATGTTTCTTCGGTTCTCAATTGCACTACAATGTTTGACTTACCTTTCTCTGTGGGTTAAAATTCCTCCAGGATTGGTCAAAAATATATGGTAATGTATATGAATTGCTTTAAAGTGATTATTAACTTTTACCAAAAAAAAAAAATGGACGCGACTTGCTGCGAATAATAAAAAGTTCTGCTGATGGCGTTGTTCTTCGGTGGGTGTCTGGCTTCCAAATGAAATCCACATTGGATTTCTCCTTCTCTATTATCGCTTTCCAAGTAGCCGTCGCCATTTTAACATTCTAGTTTCCTCCTTTCCAATCAGGCTTTCCAATGTATGCAATTGTTTGACTGAATGTATTATTGAATATTAAGGGCACGATTTCACAGTACCGATTGTTTAGAATTGAACTCTTCCTGCCAAATGATATTAAGTGATGATGGGAACAAAGGTGGATAATTCCGTTTCATGCGTTGGTCACCTTGACAGACTTAAACATATCATCGCAGAATTAATGTTGGCAACCGATTTCCTCTGTTGAAATGAATATTATACCGTATAAACGGTAAGAAAATTCTGATTGCCGTAAAGGTCTGGCATAATTATGTCATGAATATTTTTGATGGAATAGGTGGTAGGGAGTATGGAAACGATGTGGTGTCGCTAGTATTACTAATAAAATCTGCCCTGACTTGACATCTGTCAGATGTAATTCTTTGTATGGCCTTATTGCCATATGCGAAATCACCGATGTTTCCTATTTCTTAGACCAGTACGATCTACGTAACAACTGTTGCCATTTCGCTTACCCGTTCGTAAGGATAAATTCCTGTAACAAACGTAAGGTCTGGACATAATTCGGATGAGGTAGTGATAGTCGTAACATCTATTTCTATTCCGAATACTGTACCAGACTTATCGGAGTTTACGCGTCTGACTCTGACGGTTATCGGAATACTCAAGTGAGATGTCACAGTCTTTTTTGTGTGGCAAATCGAAGCTATGACGCACATGACAGGTTGTCAACTGGAGAGAAATTATTCGGCCGCTTCGACTAACTTCTTCCAAATTGTGGTCTGGAATCTGCCTGTCATGTTATTTCAACTCCGGCATTCTCTGAGCCATACGTATCTTCATTTTTTTTGTTAACCTATGGTTAATAGAATATCCCTGCCCCTTTGGCAGTGGCGACTTAAATAAATCCAAACAATGAATCGCTTTGAGCAAGGAATATTTATTAACGCTTATGATCTGCATATAAAAATAATAAAGTTATATTTATCATTGCTAGAAAAATTTATATTTACACAAATTTATTTCGCAGCTGGCTTGTTCTTCTTCGCAGTCGGCTTCAAAAATGATTAAAGTGAACAAACTTAATAATGTCAGAGGTAGGTATCGTTCACAAATGAACGATGAATATCCGGCTTATAATGGCAGTGTTCAGGAATGGTTTGAGGAATATGTATAGCGCCCTCTTAAGTAATTTACGTTGTGACATTTGTTGTACTCTGATCGGAGTGATTGCTGCGCCTGTCTTACTTGGTGCGAACGGGGTGTTATTTTAGACAGTGTGTGTTAGCTCCATCGTTCCATCATATCCTTCCATCGAAAATAAATTGGAACGAACACATGCTGGAAATTAGATAGGGTGGGGAATTTTTGGAATCCAAAATGGGAGTTGGAATCCATTTGTGTGTGTGGATTCCAATTTGAGTGGAACCTTCTTTGGGTGGACTTCATCGAGTGCGTTCAGCACGTTGCGAGTAAAGTAGGGGTCTCGCATGTAGATGGCACCGCTGGTGTACAGTGATTTGTGTACTGGCGAGAAAGTTTACCCTACAATAAAAAGGTGTAGGTATTATGTAAAAAAATAACCTCAAAATAGCATAAAAAAAAAAAAAAAAAAAAACAACAAAATTTGGACAACTCGGTTTGAAGCACAATGATGAATACTTTTCATGCGTTGTTTCGGAGTAATTCGGTTCGGTTTGATAGTTTGGTAAGGTAGTTCGCTTTGGTTTAAGTAGGTTCATTAGGATTATTATGCCTTTTTCCGGTTAAAAATTAATTTTTTTGATATCTTAGATGTTTTTTAATCCATCGATATCGTAGCCACCCTTGAATGGAATTTGACACTTCATAGCTTGACAGATGGAAGACAAACCATATTTTAGGCAAAGAAGTGTATTTCGTTCCAAATGTAACCCATTTGCTCTAAAATTGCCTTTTTCCGGAGCAATAAAAAACTATGAAAATTTTTATAATTTCATTTTATATTGCGAATTTTTCATAAAAATTTTATGTTATGCATCGCTTTCGTCGGGTAACAGCAGACATGACGTACAAGTCGATGTTAAACAGAAACCAAGAACCGAGTGGGCATATCGAAAGACGAAACCTTTAAAGAAGAAAGAAGTTAAAATTAGTTATATTATTTTTATAAACCTTTCAAATGCAGATTAAAGTATTCTCAAAACAGATACTGTTAGCTTGAACTGCAATTTTATGGGACCCAGTTAATTTATTTATCCAATTTCTTTAGTAGTATAGGTTTGTGCGACCAGGAGTTGGATTTCATTTTGCATAAATTTTTTTTAATTTTATTTCGCATTTCTAAATGAAAATAATGTTTGAGGGTTCAAATAAAACTTTGGTTGTGATAAACCGCATAAGCTTTTTATAAAAATAATCAGTTGCTGTGCAGTTGCTGTGACGTTACTTAAAAACCACGTGCCATCGGCCATATGTTTTTAGAATTAACAAACATTCGCCAAAATGAACATGATATTAAATAATCTGTGTTCTTTTAAATAATGAATTTGAAAACGTAGTTTTAAGAATTTTTGGGTATAAACACTAAAAACAAAAGTTGGCAAAGTCAAAATTGGTTAAAAATATTATAAATTTGATGAATTTTCTAAGCGCATTTATTTTGAAGGGGGTAGCAAGGTGTATTTTATGAAACAACTACGAGCGTTTTCAAAATAAAACTGCGAAAACATAAAAAAAAACAATTATTAAAGTTCGCTACTTTTTCATTTCGAAATAAAATATCAGTCTTAGTTTGACGTTCAATTTTTGCAGCTGTAAAAGTTTGAAGTCTCCTTTTTTTGATAATATGTATATGTATATAATATTTGGTTTCAAAAATGAATAATAATAAATAATAAAAAAACAAAAACTACTGATTTGCAACAAGAATATGACATTAAAATTTAAAAAAACTTAACTGCAACCATCCCATAGTTGCAATTAAGTTTCAAAAAACTTCACAGGTATTATTTACTCAGTTACATTTAAGCTTTGCCCGACTGAACTGTAACTTAAAATTTAGTTACATTTCAGTCAAAGCAAACTTATAAGTAACCAACATTAGTTGCTCCTCAGTTACAGGATAACTATTTCGAAACATTTAAAACTGACCACACAGGAGTTGTAAGTAACTTCTTAGCAACTAGAATTTAGTTGCACAAGTGGACCCTAATTTACTCCCTAATTTCAGTGACCAAGATACGACTGCCGTAAGGCTAGAAACGGCTAAAGATTTTTACTGGCTGGCATCGGCATATCTTGCCCACGACCTTCCTATCCCTGGTGGTAACCTAGATAGGCTGGTCAAGGAAGCTGAATCAACTAACACTGCACTCATCATCGGTAGTGATGTCAACGCCCATCATACAGTGTGGGGCAGTTCCGATATAAACAATAGGGGTGAGTTACTTTTTGATTTTATCTTAAGCACTAACCTAATTGTAGCAATATAGGTAACGAAAGTACATTTGTTACTAAAACCAGACGAGAGGTACTTGATATTACTCTCGTCTCTGATATCATTTATTCAAGTATCAAGGATTGGAGGGTGTCACCTGACCATTCGTTCTCTGATCACCGTTACATCCAATTCAAGTTAGAAGATGATCCCCCTTGCCAGGTAGCTTTCAGAAATCACAGGAAAACTAACTGGCTAAAGTACAGAGATACACTTAAAAACCTGTTAGATTGTAATCTCTCAATACCCTGTAATACCCAGGAGCTTGACAAGAAGGTTGATGATCTTACATTGGCCCTCAACAATGCTCTGGCAGCTTCTTGTCCTCTTATAACACCAAGAGGCAAGAAGAAGCCTTACTGGTGGAATACAGAACTAGAACCGCTTAGGAGAAACAGTCGTAAATTGTTTAACAAAGCCAAAAGCTCAAGAAATGAATCGGACTGGGAATCATACAAGAAGTCCCTTCAAATATACAAAAAAGAACTTAGAAAATCAAAAAGAATGTCTTGGAGAAATTTTTGTGGTAAAATCGAAAATGTTTCTGAAGCATCAAGGCTTAGGAAAGTTCTCTCAACAAACCCAGTTGTACCAAGTTTTATGAAAAAACCTGATGGCTCCTGGACGACATCAAGCGAAGAATCGCTCAATTTACTACTGGATACCCATTTTCCTGGTAGTTCCTCTGATATCAGTAATATTCACTCTAATAGGTCAAATATTCAAAATATCCCTGAAGGTCTGATCAACGGGGACAAACTGCTTTGGTCACTGAACAGCTTTGAACCTTACAAGTCTGCCGGCCCAGATGGCATAATACCTGCCGAACTTCAGAAGTCTTCAGATATTATTCTACCTGTATTGGAAAATATTATGAGAAGCTGTTTAGAACTGGTTCACATTCCCCGGTCATGGAGAGAAGTTAAAGTAGTGTTCATACCAAAAGCGGGAAAAAGCTCCCAAACCAACCCTAAAGATCTAAGACCCATAAGCCTATCATCATTCCTTCTGAAAACCTTAGAACGTCTGATTGATATATATTTACGCAATAACATTGATGCTAAATTGTTGTCGATGTCTCAACATGCTTACTGCAAAGGGAAATCGGTAGAAACTGCGCTACATTCGCTTGTCCGCACTATCGAATACTCCCTCCATCACAAGGAATACACAATGGTGGCTTTCCTCGATATAGAAGGCGCCTTTAACAATGTCGACACATCTGCAATCGCTAATGCACTCTCAGGTCTGAAGGTAGATGGCTCACTTGGCAAACTGATCGACCAAATGCTGATAAGCAGGGTGATCAACTCAAAACTGGGTGTAACATCCACAAGACGATCTGTTAGTAGAGGTACGCCACAAGGTGGTGTACTATCTCCACTCCTTTGGAATTTAGTGGTAAACGAACTGCTAATAATGCTGGAAGAGAGGGGATTCAATGTGATTGCCTATGCGGATGACATTGCTATAGCCGTTTCAGGAAAGCATCTCAACACCTTATGTGAACTTCTCCAATTTGCACTCAATAAGCTCACAAATTGGGCAAGTCGTTGTGGACTAGGCGTTAACCCCCACAAAACTGAACTTGTCCTCTTTTCAAGGAAATATAAAATTCCACACGTTGACCCTCCTTCTATTAATGGTATAAGTCTTAAATTCTCCGACGAAGCAAAATACTTGGGTCTTATTTTGGACAAGAAATTAAGCTGGAAACCCAATATACAAGAAAGAGTAAGGAAAGCCACAGTAGCTCTTTTCTCTTGCAAAAAAGCTATCGGCAATAAATGGGGTCTAGAGCCCCACGTTATGCATTGGCTCTACACATCGGTGATAAGACCGATTCTCACTTATGGGGTGGTCGTCTGGTGGCCTGCCCTAGACACAGCGTTGAATAGTGCTAAGCTCAGTAAAGTTCAACGTACCGCCTGCCTGTGTATAGGCGGTGCGCTCCGCACTACTCCCTCTGCAGCGCTAGAAGTACTATTAAACCTGCTACCCCTAGATATTTTCAGCAAGCAAACCGCTGCTTGCTCAGCAATTCGCTTAAAAGCGATGTCTATATGGAAAAATAATAATTATGGCCATGCTAGTATACTGAACTCCTTCAGTATCCCCCAAAGTAACATAGACTACTCCACATCCCAACTTCATTTTGATAAAAACTTCCAGGTAAGCATACCCTCTAGATCACTCTGGGAGGAAAATGCCTTACAGGACGACGATCAAATTCAGTTTTTTACCGATGGGTCGAAAACAAATGATGGGGTGGGAGGAGGTGTTTACTCTAATAGACTAAATCTTAGTCTCTCCTTCCGTCTACCAAACCATTGTAGCGTGTTCCAGGCGGAATTAATGGCAATCAAGGAGGTTTTATCTTGGCTTAAAGAAAACGTGATATCTTCTAAGGATATCATCATTTTCTCTGATAGTCAAGCCGCGCTGAGGTCCCTGGATTCCATCTCCTATAACTCTAAAACAGCTCTCGACTGTCGATCATCTCTTAGCGAGATGACGGAACAGTTTAACATTCACCTTTGTTGGGTGCCAGGGCACAGAGATATTCCAGGGAACTGTAAGGCCGACGAACTTGCCAAAAAAGGAACAACACTACCTTTAGTAACTGAACACAGTTACCTAGGTATTCCCATCGCTACATGTAAACTTTTGCTAAGGCAGGAAGCTATGGAAAGAACAAATCTTAGGTGGACAAGTGGCAACACATGTCTAGCGACAAAACGAATTTGGCCAAAGCTGGATTCAAAACGCTCTAAGACTTTGATCTCTCTGAGCAGACGGCACATTAGCTCCTTTATAGGTGTCATCACAGGACACTGCCTCATAGGTAGACACGCAATGAGACTTGGCGTGTTCGCAAACGACTTTTGCAGAAGTTGTATGGACGAAGAGGAGGAAGAGACAATTAACCATCTTCTTTGTACATGCCCTGCACTAGCTCGCAAAAGGAAACTCCATCTGGGAGCATACTTCTTCAACGATATTAGTGATCTGACTAACGTGGACACTAACTCTCTTTTAAAATTCATTAGAAGCACAAACTGGTTCTGAGTTATTAGGGGGAAATACCCCAAACTCGTGGTATCACAACGGTCCTCTTCTGGACTAAGTGTGTTGGTCTTCTCAATCAACAGCCACTTTAACCTAACCTAACCTAAGTGGACCATTTTTGCGCTTTTTCAGTTCCAGAGAAGTATTGTCGACTTAATTTTGTACACTTATGTGACTGTCATTTTGTCACAGAGAAGTCCTCACAACTATTCAGTAACTAAGCGTGCCCCCTGGGCTATGTGTCTCCAAACCCCGTTATCTCATACTCGTTCCCCAGACTACTATAGATTTCATATACAATGTATTAACTTTATATTAACTTAATACCATGTCCCCACCGACGTGATTTAGCTTAATCCACTTGATTTAGATATCATCATTTATAATTAATTATGTGATTTACCATACTTTTTCATGATTTATATTTAAGTAATTTAAACACGATTTATTTTAAATTACGTATCTGTCATCGCAAATCTACATAAAATGAAGTAATTTTTTTATTTCAGCACTTTATTCAGCAGAAAAAAAACAATCAACATTTTCAAACTGTAAAAACATCACGGTGCTAAGTATACGGTGGTAAACAAATGTTGAATTTAATTTGATTTTATCGATCGCGAAAGTAAAAATATTATTCTCGGTGAGTTTGTTGGTATTTTTATATGTGATTAATAATTAAAAGTTATTTTATTCTTGTGCGGAAGGTCTCGCAAACGTAAAAAGTTAAAAAATGGATGAAATGAAATTGATATTAATTCCATTGCTGACTGGTGTAATATAAATGGGTTATACTTTAAGATTAAAAAATGCAGTGTTGTAACTTTTTCTAAAATACAGAATCCTATTTGTTTTGATTACACAATTGAGAATCATTCATTAGAAAGATTAATGAGTCAAAAAGATCTTGGCGTTATCTTTGACTCTAAAATGAGTTTTTCTCTTCAAATTGACCATGTTATTTCTAGAGCTAATTCGATGTTGGGTTTTATTTCTAGAAATGCTAAGTCTTTTGAAGATCCTTATACTCTTAAAACCCTTTACATATCCCTTGTCAGACCTTTGCTTGAGTATTCTGGTATTATATGGAATCCCTTCACACAATCAAGTATGCATAGGATTGAAATGGTTCAGAAAAGATTTACTAAATTTGCCTTACGAAAGATGTTCAGAGGTTCTAGTTTTCCGTCTTATGAGACCAGATGTATATTAATTGATTTAAAACCTTTATTAATGAGAAGAAAACTATATTCGGTACTCTTTGCTTTCGATGTTCTTAATGCAAATATTGACTGTTCAATTTTGTTATCAATGTTTAATATTTATGAACCGTCTCGTTGTTTGCGACCTAGAGATGGTGATTTTCTATATGTTCCTTTTCACAGTGTTAATTATGCAAAACACAATCCAATAACTGGTTCATGTATCGCTTTTAATGAGTTTGATCGTTTTATTGAATTTAATAAAAATAGGATAGATATTAAAAGAGATTTATTGAAAATTATGTAAATTTTAAATATGTTAATTATTATATTATTATAATTTTTTTTTTTAAATCATATTTAATCTGTAGTCTCTACAAAGTCATTGTAACTTGAAAGACGAAATAAATAAATAAATAAATAAATAAATAAATAAATAAATAAATAAATAAATAAATAAATAAATAAATAAATAAATGGACAGACATATTAAAGTTATTTCTAATAATTCTTGGGTCTTAGTTGCTGCAGTAGAATTGTATCCAAAGTAAACTCGAATTATTTCTAAACTTTTAATTTTTGAAAGTTTAAAAGGAAATGTCAAGGTTTACATAAATGTCTAACTAAAACACGTATTAGTTCGGTGGGACCGCCTTTCGTGATTTATAAATAATTTCACTAAATCAGATCGGTGGGAACATAGTATAACATACTTTTACAAGAAGTAATTTTCTTTTATATAACCTATTTGTATAAAACTATAAAAGGAAAAGATGTGTTGTTTCCAATAAACTGAAATAATTTCTTACAATTCCATACAACGAATAAATTACAGTCTAATCAAACCTTAATTGAAATTAAATTTTATATTTTGTGAACACAGCCTTCATGCCAAAGCTATTACTATTTTTTTTACAGAACTTGCATACTTTTTGGATGAATTTAAAGCCAATTGGGGGATTTTTCGAAGTTAAATGCGGGCAAACGAGCTGGTGGCAAACGAGCTGAGGGATTTCGAAGTTCGGGCTTTCAAAATGCTGGCATTCAAAGACGGGCTTTTGAGAACGGGCTTTTGAGTTGAGGGCTTTCGGCCCCAACCCAAATCCGTTATACATAAAAAATTATCGACTTCCAAATGCTCAATTAGATGAAATACAAAAACAAGTGAGTGAGTTACTAAAAAATGACATTATAGAAGAATCAGTTAGTCCATATAATTCACCTTTATTTATAGTTCCAAAGAATACCCAAAATGGACAAACTAAATGGAGATTAGTAGTAGATTTTAGGTCTATAAATAACAAAGTTGTAGATTATAAATTTCCCCTCACAAGGTAAGAAGATGTATTAGATAAATTAGGTAATGCCAAATATTTTTCTACACTAGATATGACAAGCTCATTTCATCAAATTTCACTTAACAAACATTCTAGGCCATTAACGGCATTTTCAACAAATGAGGGTCATTTCCAATTTAAGAGACTTCCTTTCGGATTAAAAATCTCAACAAATAGTTTTCAGAAGATGTTGTCAATTGCTCTTAGTGGTTTACAAGCCTCAGCCTTTCTATTTATGTAGATGATGTTATTGTATTTGGTAAGAATTTAAAAGATCAACGAAAATTTGATCAAAGTTTTAAGAATACTTCGTAAATATAATTTAAAGTTGAAAATAGAGAAATGTGACTTCCTGAAGTCAGAAGTAATCTACTTGGGTCATTTGATAACTTCAAACGGAATAAAACCAGATCCAAGGAAGTATGAAACAGTAAAAACGTATCCACTTCCTAAAAACCTAGATGATGTTAGGAGCATTTTGTAACTTTTATAGAAAATTTGTAAAATACTTTGCAGAAATAGCTAAGCCTCTTAACCAGTTATTAAAAAAGAGACAAATATTCTCTTGGACAGAAGACTGTCAAAAATCTTTCAACACACTAAAGCAAAATTTAATGACACCTCCCATACTAAGTTATTCAGATTTCAAAAAACACTTCATACTAATAATAGATGCTTCAAATTTTGCTTTAGGAGCAGTACTTTCACAGGGAGAAATTGGAACAAACAAACCTATAGCGTATGCTAGTAGATCTCTAAATAAACATAAATTAAATAAACCCATTATAGAAAAAGAATTACTAGCGATACATTGGGGAATAAATTATTTCAGGCCATATCTTTTGGTAGAAAGTTCATAGTGTACACGGATCACAGACCATTAGTCAGTATATTCACTAATAAGAACCCATCATCTAAACAAGAATACGAGTAGAATTGATGGACTATGATTTTTAGATAATATTTAAAAAGGGCAAGATAAATACCAATGCAGATGCTTTATCAAGAATAAAAATTGAGTCAGACGAGTTGAAAGAAATGATATCCAAATACAACATAGCCGTTTTAACAAGAGCAATGAAGAAGAACAATGAGAAGATACCAAGTGAAAAAATTGTGCAAAAGCCTTGGACTTGAATGTGGAGACTAGCTACCTACATATTTGGGACTGTACATCAATAACGGACATAAGGCGATTAAAGAAGTTAGAATTTAAAGAAATTAACGTTACCAAGAGAAAAATAAGTGAGATAATAATACCAGCAAACACTGTAGGTACTTGTAGAATTAAGCAGTGTTGGATAGTTACGCGTAACTTTGAAATTTTAATTAGTTACACGTAACTAATGTAACTTATGTAACTAATGTAACTAATGTAACTTATTGTAACTAAATGTAACTAACTATAACTAATAGAATTTTTCAAATACAAAAACTCACATTTTATGTTAAATTGAAATTTAGAAGGTCTGCCCACAAACCCGATCGAATGATCGGATGTTTTAGGGCAAAGCTGGGCCAGCTGCCAGCTGTGGCAACGGCAACCTAGCAAGGAATACATTTTTAAATTACTATATTTCTGCCTACAAAAATTTAAAAATAATAAAACAAAATAGATCTCGTTTGATTTCCTTTGGGCGAGCTAAATCTGAAATTTGAGGCCAAATCTGAGATCAAATCTGAATTTACCATACAAAAATAAATCACAATACACAAAGAAATGCCCAGGAGTCTCAAGAAAGAACGGAAAACTTCAAATGTAAGTAAAAATCTATTGTATGCTCCAAGAATATAATATTTTATTAGATTTCCTTTTCATCAGGAACATAGTAATTTCAATATGTATTCCTTGCCAGGTTGCTGTTGCACTTGCTTATAAAAGAATTTTGTCAATAGTCGATTGGGATTCGGGATGAAATGTGAGTTTTTTTATTTTTTATTATTAAGTTAGAGTTAGTTTTATTTAGTTACAGTTAGTTACATTAAGTTACATTAGTTACATTAGTTACGCCAAATATTGGGCGTAACTAATTCATATTAGTTACGCGTAACTAAACGAGTAACTTACTTTGTGTAACTTACTTGCCAACACTGGAATTAAGCGATAAATCCTTATCAGAGATAAAATTGATGCTGAGGAAGCTTATATTCAATATGGACAATACATGTGTTAAAAGAAATAGTCTTATATTTAATGAAGTATGCATACAAGAATTTAAAAAAATATTTAATAAGCTGCAAGAAAACACAAAAGAAGATAAATGTCTGTTCACAATATTATATGAACCTCCAAAACAAATAACAGATGAGAAAGAAATGGACAAATTGATACAAAAGCATCATAATTCTAAAACATTGGGACATTGCGGTATCAGAAGATGCGTCAACAAGTTAAAATAATGATATGTTTGGAAAAACATGAATAAAATGGTAAAAAGATATATTAAAAACTGTGAAACATGCAACGGAACAAAAATAACAAGATATACCAAAGAAAACATGGTAATTGCTGATACACCCACAACGTCATTTGAAACCATAACAATTGATACTGTAGGGCCGGTAAGACCATCAAATGGTTATAGATGCATACTAACGGTACAATGTGATTTAACGAAATTTGTAGAAGCCTTCCGGATATAAACAAAAGAAGCTAATACTTGTTGTGAGCCTAGGTTGGCCACAGAGGCATCTTCGGTGCTAGAAAAAGGGGCAGCGGCATGCTTGTCGTTGCTCGGCTCAGCTCGATGGTTGGGGTGGTTCTTGCCCCTATTCTACGAATCTCCCACTCTACAAACAAAAAAATCATGCCTGTGGTAGGGATTTTAGAAGGGAAATGAATTAAGGATGGGACATAACCAGGATCAGGATCACAAAAAAAGGATGCACACAACATAACGGCCTATGCCACTGTACGAGAGAAAGAAAGGGGTTTAATAAGGTGTATTGCAGGACTCAAAAGGCAGTTAACTTAACCCTAAACTATGAGCTAAACCCTACAAACTAAGCTTATATCTATTTTTGATATACATTTTATTTTTATCTATATATATCTGCAAGTATATATATATGCATATATATATGTATCGGTAATGTATATAAAAGTATATTCATTACTAACTAAACCTAATGATAAACCTATACCACTGAACTACTATTTTGTCCCTACAATATACCTATCCAACCCCATAGTCTCTCCCATACAATGGTTCGCCAAGTCACCAGTAGCATTGCCCGATGTTAGTGGCAAAGGTATGGCCTACCCACCCTAGTATCATGGATACTACCAAACGCCATCTTCCTGGCCGGAATCTGGAAAATGACCCCAGAACTAAAATCCAGTCACAATCTTTTAGTCCGCCCTACAATGTCATATTCTAGTAAGTCCCTAGTCCTTAGCGTTCGTCATGTCTCTACTATTTTGTCATAGAATCATTTTTCTTCTCATCCAGGTAGCTGGATCAGCCCAACCTCCACACACCTTTGAATTGGATTAGCACTCCATAGCTCCAAGTCAATACGCAATTGAATTCAAATTAATAAATATAACCAGATCGCCCATAGGCTTTTATTTAACAAAATATAAAAAAAAATCAGCAAAAGCAATATTATAAAAGCTAAATTCATTAGAAAAATTCGTATATAAAAAAAACGTAAAATTTTAAGGATATGTAAAAAAAAAAAACAAATTTCATTCGACCATTCACGCCGCAAAGTTATATCGCTCCTTTTGATTATCGAATTCACGTAAATATATATGTATGAATATGTGGTTATATATAGGTATAAATATTTGTTCCAAGTGGGAACGGATACAAAATTTAATATTTCAAATGACTTACAGAATTTTAGTTTTTGTTTCTTTACTTTTATCATCCCTCGAGGTCCTGCCGGCAGTTCTTCCAGGACGATGATCAGCTTCTCATATATACGAGCCTTCTTTAGATGTATCTCCTTTAATATTTATGTATATACATATAAGTACATATATTTATATATACTGGGGGCCGTTTAGTTTCCACTAACTATATTTGTCACTTTAGCAACGCGAAATTTTACGTTTTGATTTTTTTTCCTTCTACATTAATTTTATAAAAAAAAATTATAAGAGAAAAAAAAAGAATTAAAAATTAAGCAAAAAAGATAAAAAAAACAATAAAAACGAATTTAATAATGATTCTCGTCCAAAAGGGACATCACTTTCAAGAAGTTACTATATCGATGATTTTAATAGGGGTGCCCTGTCCCTGAGTTGCCCTTCAAGTTGTCCTTGTTGGTAAAATAGACAAACTCATCACTGTCTTTAAGACGTCCTTCAAACAAAACCACACTGAACCGATCACCGACACTTTTCATATGACCTTGGCACCTTTGAATTTAGTATTTCCCGAAATTCAATGAATTTTGGAAAAAGGAGGCTGAGGCTTATAGGCCACTCTTTGCAAGGCCAACAGCTATCTTCCTTTGTAAATGGCAGTATACCGAATGGAGGATTCCTTTTCTGGCCCAAAACCTCTAATGGTCTCTAGTAAAGGGAAACCCAAATTGCCTCCCAGCCTTGTTCAAATTCGCCGAGGAATTTTCTAAATATGAAAAATCGAGTGTTTTTTTTTTTTCAAAGAAATACTCCAATTTTTTAATATTCACAAAAAATGCAAAAAAAATCAAAAATGTGTGTTTCGAAGAAAAAAAAATTTTTTTCTTCCAAAAAAAAAATCTGCTAATCTAGCCCGTTCTCTGTAACTCTTCTATTTCTAACAGATGTTGGCACTCTCACTTTGAATAATGAAGTGATTATGTCATCGTCTTCGTCATTACATTTCCCCACCGTAGAAGTTCATTGCACTTTGGCCTATATTTAATTTTCATCTTTCGAAATATATAATATCCGACCCTACTTCGAAATACACTTAAAGCTTTTTCCCCAGCTAAAACACCTACATACACTTATTCAAATTGGAGACTCTCTCTAAACCGAAAAAATCGACGTATGTATAAATGTGAGTGGATAGTGGATACTTATACACCTGCACAACCATATCTACTCCATAACCACAATTTCGCCGTACAAGAAAATCTAAAACCTAATCAATAAATAAATACAAAAATAGACCTGACAACATAAACTTAACCCTTATCAGTCTTAATTTCTCATATTATTTCTTAAAATTAAAAATATTGCACTTCATATCACATTTTACCCACAGTTTTTTACTCCCTTTTTGAAACTTAACCGATTTGGTGTAAAAGAGCTTTTCAATCATGGCCCCGAGATCGTTTCCGTGGAGAAAACAAACAGCGCCATCATGAATAGCTTTTGCTGTCAAAGTTTTGACATCTGCCTGACATTTCTTCATCATATTTTATTAGAATTCGTGTGAAGTGGTTAAATTTTCATCTATTTTGTTTTACGAAACAAAATACGTAATTAAAAAAACTAACTAAAAAAAAAAATACAGAAAACATGAAATTAAATACCTAAGCTGGTGAATGTGTAAAAAAATAAAATGCACGAACTTGCTCAAATGAGTGACAGTGGTTTAGGGGCTTGAGATTTTGATAAAAATAAAATTTTCAAAATTCTTAAGTAAATACTTAAACTAATTTGAGCTTAAAAAAAAGTAAGCCATTTTATTTCTTGGATAAATTTGAATTTATGAGAATAAATTTATAAAAATCTGTGGAGCGGTTTTTGAGAAAAAAAATTTTTTTTGAAAAACTTTTTGAAAAAAATTTTCAAAAAATATTCAAAAACGCCAGTTCATAGGTATTCAGCAAATACATTTATTTAAAAGTTTTAGAAAAAAAATTAATAAGCAGTTTTTAAAATACTAATTTTTTAAATTTTTTTTTTAAAAATGCTTTTAAAAATACACAAAAATATTTTTCAAAAATATTGGTATGCAATACAAATTGAGCTATCTACAGCTATATGTGTGTGAAATTTCGAAAGAATTGGTTGAGTCGTTTTCGAGATAGTCGAAAGCAAAAAAAACTGTCCTATGGAAAGTACCGTTCTTATCCATTTTTTAAAACTTTTTTTTCGGCCATATGATTGGTCGTACCTAAAAAGCAACACTGATTTTTTTAAATAGAAATCGTTAGAGCCGTTTTTGAGAAAAATAAGCTTTAACGTAACGGTTGTATGGCAGGTACCGTTATTTTTTGAGCTAAAAAAAAAAATTTCAATTTCCCCTCTGTACAATACCTAAAAAAGTCTATATACCAAGTTTGAAGCAATTAGGCCCACCCGTTTGGGCTGTAGGTCTCTATACATACAGGCAGACAGACAGACAGACATACAGACGGACAGAATTTTTAGACCATCTTTACTTGTCTTCGCTATCATCGTAATGTCATGTTTGGTTGTTATCTCAAAACTTTTTTTTCGACGAATGCATAACTTGCCTTATAGTACCTATAATCGCAAGTAAAAAAAAACAAACGTAGACAGCAATCTGCAAAATCGGATGCCACACAAGGATGCTGGTGAGTTTGTTTTCATGCTATTATTGTGCATATCTGGTTTCTTGATTGTTTTTGTAATTATTTTGCTTTTTCCTCTATTTCAGGCATTCAAACTAGTTTAGAATATACCTGTGAAATCCCTAAACCACAACCAAACCACGAAACACCTTAAAAAACGGATAAGTGAGACCATTCATCGCAGGAGAATGCTTTCTGGGCGAACCTGTGGAGTTCGTCCAGGCAGTTGTCTCCAGTGATAATTATTACTCCTGTACCCTGTTCTTATCATTTGTCACATCATGTTTTCTTTCAGGTATCTGGGAACTTCAACATGAGAACATCACCAGTGGCCCTGTTCTGTAACTTTGGCGAAATTTTTTTGCATCGTTATAAAATGAAACAACTCATTCCGCTTTTATGGCGTCTGGAAAAAGTAGGGTTTCTCTAAGTTGAAGCGATATGAAAAGATTTCTATCTTATTTTGCCTGGAACTTCCATTGGAAGGCCATAAATTGAAGTGTCAAATCAAAACAAAAATTATTCATGATTTGAAAGATTGTAAAATTGATTCATATTTTTAATAAATAAAGACTTATTTCTTTTAAAAAAAAATGTTTGCAATAATTTGAGTCAAAGAAAAAAAAACATCTATCTGTTTGGTTAGACTGTTGTGTTCACAACGATTTAATTTTATTTAAATATTTGTTTTACAAATAAACCGCAATCATGTCCGGTCGTACTTAAATAAGGATACAAAACAAAAATACAAACTATATGCTTCTACATCCATGCCTAGAACCGAGTTAATACACTCTTCCTTGTTGATTAAGTGACAGGTCTTGTTAACCAGAGCCATCAATTGATTAGTGTCTTGTGCCCAGTTATTGAGAACTCGGCATCGAACGCTTCGAAATTTATCAACTCTTTGCACATAAACTAGTTTCTCTCTTTGTGTACTTTGATGGTGTAGTTTTTTTGAGTTACTTTCTCTAATTTCCAATCGCTCGGTTGAAGAAGCTTGTAAGCTTTGCGGACACAATAAAATCTAGTGAAGCAGCCCTTGAAGAAACCTTGGCGCACCTCTGAAAATAAGAATTATATTATATTAACATATTATTTACAAAAATATATTACTTTATTTACTGTTTTATGATCAGTCATGATTTCTTTATTGCCTATCGCGTGCTCAATACAAGGCGAGTGAATTTGACGTTTAAAATCAAAAAAATATGACTTTTCGGTCATAGAGAACACCATTTTATCGCAGTTTTCCAGTTGTTTCATTTAGATGTGTTCCATGCAATAAAATTATCGCCTGTCAAAGTTAAAGAACCCGATGAACGCGATAAAATGTGTTTTGTTCCAGTTTTCAACGTTTCTCGCCAACGCGAGAGTTACAGAACAGGGCCACAGGATGCCAGCCGTGAAGGAACCCAAAGGAATTGAACTGAAACAATGTTCTAGTTCACTTCATTTAGCAGGTCACAATTGTGCAACTACACACTTATGCACATAATATATGCAGTGTGTATTCTTTTTAGGTACTTGATTCAATATTGTCATCATTAATTTAGCTATAAGGTTATTCTTTTTGTTACGTATTTAATCTTATTATTAGTTAGCGTAGGTCGTGTTAATGGAATAGGCTTCAATTTTGCCTGTATCAATAAACCTTCGGGATTTAGTTTTCAAGGTACTACTGGTCCTTAATTGATCCTTCTTCGCAAAACTATCGTCTTTTTAGGACGGGTGTATGTTTGTGTGGAGGATATTTGCAATCTTAAAAAGTTTACAGAGTGTTGGAACTCGGACGACTTTTTGTATGCCATTGCCTATGGTACTATACCAGGTATCTGGGTATGTATGTATACCTACATTGCGTGAGGGTAGTGAATGAAGGGATTTAGGAGGTTTGGTGTTATTAGGTCGTTATATGTGTGACAATAACCGGAAGTGACCGGCTACGCAACAAAAACTAAGATAGTTTTTGAATGGTCGTGAGGAAACTAGCCTCGCAAAAACGAAGTCGCTCACTCCCTTCTTCTTCGTTCCGTATTTAGCTGCCGTTCGTACAACGTGTGGCACGTCCCACTCCCTGAGTTGTCGTTTTGGACTGAGGAGTCCGGGCATTAATTTGGTTTTCTTCCGTAATGCTTTTGCATTTTCATAAACCTACAGATTTTTTTTTTTGTAGCTTCATTAAGAAGACGAATAAAGTTTAGGTATTTTGTGTTTGGTGGATGGGGTGATTATGAAACGTGGTGATGAATACTTTTCTTTCTTGGTATTATGCTACTTTATATGCATTATTGCCTCTTAATTGCTCATCTGAAAATACTTAATATGGGTCGTCAAAATCACAGCATGTATGGTTTAATAACCATGTGCTTTCAATAACTCTCAATAAATAAATTGATCATTAAATAAATAATAAATAAATTAATAAGTCTCTCTAATAAATAAAATCTCTGTAAATAAAATATAAACTCTATAAATAAATAAATAATCTGTAAATAATATATATAAATAAAAATATAAACTATAAATAAATAAATCTGTAAATAAATAAATAAATATTTCTCTATGGACAACCAAATAAATACATAAATGACTAGATACACACAAGTTTATTTATTTTATTTGAATTCGTTAAATACTAACTTTATAAATAAATAAATTACTCTACAAACTCTATGATAGCAACTAAAAACATTATCATCACACTTACACATACGTGGATTACAGGTCGCTGGTAAAGCAAAGCAACAGCATCATGAGTGCGTCAGAATTATTTTGAACCGCCTATTATGTGTGTATGTCCTTCGCATGGAAGGTACCTACTTTCTGGCCACTTAAATTACCCAACTCGTAAAGAGAGTTCCCGCGGGTTCTAAGAACAAAAGCCTTCAGAAATTTGGGTGCTAACTTGGCGTTGTAATGTTCTGCTAAGTTGCTTTGTTTGAAGTTTCGTCTGAAGATGATCTGCCCCACTTTGTATGAAACATCTTTGCTTCTAGTGTTATAGATTTTAGTTGATCTTTGGTGGGCTAGTTTGAGATTTTCAAAAATTTTCTTTCTAATTAATGGCTGTTTATCGGCTTTGATTATTATATCTATATTTGTATCTTTTAACATATCTAGTTTCCTTAGAAGTTCATAAGTTTTGCCATTTTGAACCATTGGTGTTCCAAAGGCAGCATAATAAGGTTCGAATGTGATTGCGTCATGTAAGACACTTCGTAGCGAAAATGCTGCGTTGCTCACATGAGTGTTTCAGTTTCGTTGCTCAGTACTGAGATAAGATCGAATCTTGTTCAGCAAAGACTGATTGACTCGCTCCGAAGCGTTTGCTTGGGGTGAGTAGAAAGCTGTGTATATGTGTTTTACACCATATTTGTTAATAAAGCTGGAAAACAGTTCTGAAATAAACTGTTTTCCGCTGTCTGAGTGAATATATTCTGGAACACCGAACATGTGTAAAACGCTTTCTTCGAGGTATTTTACTACCTCAGCTGCTGTTGCTTTTCTTATGGGTTTTAGGAAAACGTACTTAGTAAAGTGGTCCAAAGCTATAAAAATGTGAGTATGTCCGTTTTTAGATCGTGGGTATGGTCCTAAAAAGTCAATGTAGAGTCGTTGGAAAGGTCGTTCTGTAATGGTCTGTTGTCCCATGGGTGGCCTTGTTATTGAATTAACAGGTTTATTGCACTTACAAATATCACAATTTCTTTTGTACTCTTGTACATAAACGGTCATGTTAGGCCAGAAATATCTCTGCCGAAGTTTGGCCAGAGTTTTATGCATTCCGCCGTAGCCTGCCGTAAAGGAATCATGTGCTGTTTGTAAAGGCCCCCTACACAACTCCTTCGGAACCCAGAGCTTCCAGGCTCTGTCTTCTTGAATGGGGTCTCCTGTCCGTCCTGTCCGTGCAAACGTCCGGTAATTTGTCTTCATTCTCGTTCACTGTCTTCTTCAATTCAACATACTCTTCTGATGCAAAGTATGGTGAATTGAAGTCAACTTCTGGCGTTGCAGTATTGATCTCGTCCATATGGACTCGTGAGAGAGTATCCGGGACTATATTGAGGGTACCCTTCCTATGCTCGATAATAAAATCAAAACCCTGGAGTTTGAAACTCCAGCGCGCCAACCACCCGCTCAAATCTTTTTGTGACATCAGCCACTTGAGACTTGCGTGATCCGTGATTATAGTGAAAGGTAGTCCTTCAATGTAGGCTCGGAACTGCTTTACTGACAAACCGTAAAGCATTCAAGTTCCGTCACACTATAATTCCGTTGTGCAGAATTAAGCCTCTGGGACATGAATGCAATTGGTCGTTCATTTTTCTCGTCATCCAACTGAAAAAAAAACAATCCCTACACCAGAAGTTGATGCGTCGCATTGTATGTAAAAGTTTCGTTTGAAGTCAGGGTTTGTTAGTATTGGTGCAGTCACTAGCGTCATTTTTAACTGATCAAACGCCGTTAAGGCTTCGCTTGTCATTGTAAAGTCCTTTCCTTTCTTGAGATAGTCTGTCATAGGGGCTGATATAGACGCAAAATTTGGAATAAAGCGCCTATACCATCCCGTCATCCCCAGGAACCGACGGAGTTGTTTAGGGGTTTTCGGAACAGGAAAAAACCTCACTGCGGAAACTTTTTCAGGATCGGTCCTCAGACACCCATCACCGACGAAATAGCCCAAGTACTTGATCTCTTTGAAGCAAAACTTGCTCTCTCCACGTTTATCGTCAGACCCGCTTCCTGCAAACATCTCGCTACCTCTTTGAGAACGCTTATAACGTTTGGAGCGACTTTGAATGTCCTCCAAAAATCTACCCCTAGATAAAGTTGCTGTTGTAAGCTTGGGACAACATACAACTCTAGCTCTTGGGTGTTGCCGCCCTATGAGACCTGAGTTGTAAATCGTCCGTCGATACGTTGATGTTGTCCGTCTGCTGTTTTTATATCTACTGTCATTGTTTTAACTTTAATGTTATGTTTCTCTAAAAATTGAATTGCACCTTTTCCCAAACAACTAACAGAGGCCCCGCTATCTAACAACCCTAGAATTTCCTCCCCATCTACTACTACTTTGGCAAAGGGTCTATTGTCATCGGATATTGCTAAGACAGTGGACTTTATTCTGTTTTTTCTAAGTCTTAATATAGCCATTTTCCCCCTTAATTTTTGTATTTTTCTATAGTTTCTACTAGTTTGTTTTTCCGAATCACAGATAAGCTCTTCATTAAAAATTCTTTTTCGGCCTCCTCATACTCTTTCATTCGCTGGTGGAGGCTCTTATATTGCACTTGTTTTCCTGTGTATGTTCTATCTGGTTCTAAGCTTCGTTGAAGGATTTTTACTTTTCCTGGCTCAAGGCGTCCGGGAATGACATATTCGCCGGCGATGCAGACCCGGGTACACTGCTGGCCTTCAGGTTTCCCTGGCATGAATCGCACTTAAAGAAAATGTTTCCTTGTATACAGCTGAAGCATGTCAGAGCGTGGAATGTAGAGGAGCACGCCGCTGCTGAAGTCATAGTATGGTCTTTCGTAGTGTCAGTTTTTTTGTCTCGTTCATTAGTATTGTAAGTGGGTTGTCGTCTGTCCATTTTGTTGTTAGTCTGGATTCTATCTGTCCTGTTATACTGGACGGCAGCAACGTGTGCTTCCTCTTCATCCCCTGACTCTGGCAAATAACCTCGGCTGTTAAGACTTTCATGTCCGTCGACCTCGCTAATCTGCCTTTTCATTTTGTGGTCTCTTGTGGATAAGAGTTTTTCTGCACGCCTGCATTCTTTCCTCAGGTCTTGGATGTCGACAATTGTGCATCCGAAAATTAGTGTTGCCACTCGGTCCTTAATGTTTTGGCTCACTATGGATACTAGGTCCTTTTCAGATGGACGATTCCGCATTTAGAGTGTGAGGCTCCTTACGTCTTCATAGAAATCGTCGAAGGATTCATGAGGCTGTTGACGTGATCCCCCTTACTATTTTGAAACTGTCGAAGCAATTCTGTTTTTAGTCAAAATAGTTAAGAAGATCGATGGCTGGGTGCTGTATAAATAGGGTAGACCCTGAGTGGTATCAACATGGCGATGCCCAGCGTTGCAACTGTCTCATACGCATCAATTGTGCTTATTTTACCTCCAAGTGGTAGCCATCGGGTACTGGTCTTGTCCACCCGGACTTGACTTGCTGAACTTATAAGCGCGAGCGTTGATCACAGAAAAATAGCAACACTATAATTGCCCTGCCATAAAGCTCCTCTGTTTCTCTTGTTGGGTAGCAGTTTATTCTGTACGAACCCCTCAGAAAGCAAGCGAGCGGCGGATGGTCTTCCAATTAAGTGAACCAACGGCGACGCTAACAGACAATATGGTAGGCACCCCATTAAGCTACTTCGACATATTCGGAGGTCAGGTCTTTGGGTCCTTTCACTACTATTAGTCAGGGTAGTGAAGTAGAGAAGGTGGCGGATGAGCCCATATAGGACCAACGGTAGCTCTCACATCCCCGTAGTGGGTTACTGAATCTGGATTTCTCCAGCTCCTTTTGTCAAAGGAGAGCAGCATAGGGCCTGGTCTCCCAGGTTGGGGGTTGTGCGTCTGGGTAACTTCCTTACAACGAAAAAAACCTCTTGTTCCGAAACAACCAACTGCCTCGGATATGGATGACCCTACTGATGACGACCCTAGCAAACGAAACAAGGACAACGAATTTCGGTTCTGCACGTGGAATGTCCGGACCCTTAACAGACCACGTGCAGCCGAACAATTAGTGGAAGCCCTAGATGGTGTCAAAGCCGACATCACAGCAATCCAAGAAGTGCGATGGGATGGTGAAGGCACAAGGAGGATGAAAAACTGTGACATCTACTACGGCAAGTGCTACAGGACAAGGAAACAGCGGCTATATGGATGCGGATTTGTGATAAGAGGAAGGCTTAGGCAAGAAGTCTTGGGGTTTCGTGGCATAAGCGAACGCATTGTCACAATCCGCATTAAATCCAAATTCAGCAACATCTCGCTGATCTGCGTCCACGCCACGGAAAAAGATAACACGACCAAAGAAGAATTCTACGATCTTCTCGAGAAGACGTATGATGAATGCTCGAAGTACGACACTAAGTTTATTCTTTGTGACTTCAATGCCAAAATCGGAAAGGAGGGTAACTTTGGCTCGACAGTCGGAAAGCATAGCCTGCACGACAACACTTCCGGTAACGGACACAGGCTAATCGACTTTGCTGCGGGGTGAAGTGTCATCTTAGCTAGCACATACTTCCCACACCTCAATATTCACAAGGGGACCTGGCAGTCTCCTGATTAAAATACCGTCAACCAAATTGATCACATTGCGATTGATAGCAGACATGCGTCCAGTGTCATGGATGTCCGCACTTTCCGAGGGGCCAACATAGACTCGGACCACTACCTTGTTGTAGCTAAAGTGCGAATGCGGATCTCCACCAGACCGCAGAACCGAACATCCACTGTGAGAAAGTTTGATGTTGCTAAGTTACAATCGCAAGAGACCGCCACAACCTTTGCCAATCATGTCTCCTCTTATCTCTTGACAAGCACGGCACCTTCGCCAAACCCAGAGGCCCAGTGGCAACATTGCAAAATGGCCATCAAAACCGCTGCCACGGATGCATTCGTCCAAGGGTTACAAAGCCCGAGCAGAAGCATGTAGAGACGAGGTCGGGAATGTCGTTGTAGATACACAGTCGGTGCTGAGAATTTGGAAAGAACACTTCTGCAGACTGTTAAACGGCGAAGACAACCAACTAATCGCTGTCAGGCAGAATGATCCATTTGATTTGGATGATGATGAACAAAATTTCCGTCCTCCCGACCAAGAAGAAGTTCGGATAGCAATATCTAAACTAAAGTCCAACAAGGCTGCTGGAGCTGATGGCCTTACGGCTGAACTCTTCAAAGCAGCGGGAGATGACTTGGTGAGGAGCATACACCAACTCATCTGTACAATCTGGTCGGATGAAAGTATGCCTGACAAATGGAACCACAGCATTGTGTGCCCTATCCACAAGAAAAGAGATACTCTAAGCTGCGCTAACTACAGAGGTATAAGTCGGCCATTCTGTGTGAACGTCTGAACCCTTTCGCACGTGAACTGATTGGCCCCTATCAGTGTGGTTTCAGACCCGGTAAGTCAACCGTTGACCAAATTTTCACACTTCGGTAGATTTTGGAAAAGACCCAAGAATTCCAGATCGATACTCACCACCTCTTTATCGATTTTAAAGTCGCCTATGACAGCGTAAACAGGAACGAGCTATACAGAGCCATGTCGCTTCTTGGCATCCCTGCCAAACTCGTTCGATTGTGCAGGATGACTATGGAGAACTCTCGCTGCTCCGTCAAGGTTGGTAAGAACACCACCGACTCATTTAATGTCGAGAAAGGCTTACGACAGGGTGACGCGCTGTCATGTAACCTCTTCAACATCATTCTTGAGGCAATCGTACGCAACTCGCATGTCAACACCAGCGGTACGATTTTTTTTAGATCCGTTCAATTACTTGGCTATGCTGATGATATTGACATTATTGGAAGAACGAAGCGCGCTGTCAGTGGAGCATTCGCAAGTATTGAAGTGGAAGCGGCTCGAATGGGTCTGGCTGTAAATGAAGATAAAACAAAGTATGTGCTGTCCTCGGGTGAAGTAGATCATCACCGTAGGCTCGGACAAAACGTCACAATGGACAGATATAACTTTGAGGTTGTCAAGGACTTTGTCTATTTGGGTTCCACTATAACCTCTCAGAACAACATCAGTGAAGAGATCAGTCGAAGAATCACTCTTGCCAATCGCTGTTTCTTCGGGCTAAGAAGGCATCTTAGTAGTAAAGCCCTCTCTCAAAGGACCAAGGAGACACTATACAAGACCCTTATCATCCCAGTCCTGCTGTATCGGATGAATACAGGCTGGGGTGCTTTGAGAGAAAGATTCTTCGGGTGATATTCGGGCCTGTATGTATCAATGGAGTATGGAGGAGAAGATTCAATGACGAACTGTACGGGCTATACAGCGACATTGACTTGGTTAAGAAGCTGAAAATTCAGCGGCTTAGATGGCTGGGTCATGTGGAGCGTATGGACGAAAACGCTCCTGCCCGACGAGTCTTCAATTCCAACCCGGAGGGCCGACGCAGTTCTGGAAGACCCCATCTAAGGTGGCGCGATCAAGTGGTAAACGACCTCAACCAACTTGGTGTGCGCAACTGGAGGCCACTGGCTAGGGACCGGCCTAGCTGGCGAGGATTGTTGGTTGAGGCCGTGGTCCACAATGGACTGTCTGCGCCACCTTAAGTAAGTAAGTAAGTTAAGAAGATCATCTCCCTGCTTCTCTTCTAAGAATTGCCAGTACCATTTCTCCGCTGGCCCGGTCACTAAATGGTGGAAATTAGCGAATATTTGTTCGTTTGTGACCCCATTCTTCTTTTGTAGGGTTTCAATTCGGAATATGAAACTCTCCACTGTCATATGTTTGGAGGTTCCATCAAATTTGACCCCCCACTTGTAAATATCCACTCGTTTGTTGAACTCAACACAAGGGTTGATTTGGATACCACGGGTTTGAGCTGCCGCTGGTGGTAGAACCCTAGGAGGTCCAGTCGTGGGGTAAGGCAAACGTGCCTTTTCTTGTTGCTCCTGTCTATTGTGAATGGACAGGTTAGATTGCTCTACTAAGCGGACCCTTTCATTCATGGTCTGTATATTTTCATTGAATGCACTCATCATTCATTTCATTCATTTGTTCCGTTAGTAAGGCCATGGTTTTACTATGAGTCTCGTGGATCGATCGAGAAACCACCGATTCGATGACATTGTTTATATTTTCACCTCCTAAAGAGAGCTCATATTCATGTTCATGTTGATCCTGGCCCGTTTGCACAACTCTTTCGCGTTCTCTATTCAGATCCTCTGTCGGCTGTATAATTTCCTCTCTTGTCTTCCTGCAAACGAAGCCGTTGATTTTTAATATTTTTTTTTACAAAATAAGTCCATTTTTTAGAAAATTGCCACTCCTGGCTAAACGGAGGGGAATAGACCCCCCCTACCATAAGATTTTTTTCTTGTCTCAACTCAACCTAGGTTTTTGGCACATCGCTCGTGAATCACCCTGTATATCTCCAAGTATATATATATATTTTTTTTTTAAATTATAAGCAAAAAAAAAATTAAAAATTAAGCAAAAAAGATAAAAAAAAACAATAAAAACGAATTTAATAATGATTCTCGTCCAAAAGGGACATCACTTTCAAGAAGTTACTATATCGATGATTTTAATCCGGGCGCCCTGTCCTTGAGTTGCCCTTCAAGTTGTCCTTCTTGGTAAAATAGACAAACTCAGCACTGTCTTCGACGTCCTTCAAACAAAACCACACTGAACCGATCACCGACACTTTTCATATGACCTTGGCACCTTTGAATTTAGTATTCCCCGAAATTCAATGAATTTTGGAAAAAGGAGGCTGGGGCTTATAGGCCACTTTTTGTATGGCCAACAGCTATCTTCCTTTGTAAATGGCGGTATACCGAATGGAGGATTCCTTTTCTGGCCCAAAACCTCTAATTGTCTCTAGTAAAGGGAAACCCAAATTGCCTCCCAGCCTTATTCAAATTCGCCGAGGAATTTTCTAAATATGAAAAATCAAGTGTTTTTTTTCAAAGAAATACTCCAAATTTTTAATATTCACAAAAAATGCAAAAAAAAAAATTCAAAAATATGTGTTTCGAAGAAAAAAAATTTTTTTTTCCAAAAAAAAAAATCTGCTTATCTAGCCCGTTTCTACTGTAACTCTTCTATTTCTAACAGATGTTGGCAATCTCACTTTGAATAATGAAGTGATTATGTCATCGTTTTCGTCATTACATTTCCCCACCGTAGAAGTTCATTGCACTTTGGCCTATATTTAATTTTCATCTTTCGAAATATATAATTTCCGACCCTACTTCGAAATACACTTAAAGCTTTTTCCCCAACTAAAACACCTACATAAACTTATTCAAATTGGAGACTCTCTAAACCGAAAAAATCGACGTATGTATAAATGTGAGTGGATAGTTGATTTTTATACACCTGCACTACCATATCTACTCCATAACCACTATCAATTTCGCCGTACAAGAAAATCTAAAACCTAATCAATAAATAAATACAAAAATAGACCTGACAACATAAACTTAACCCTAATCAGTCTTAATTTCTCATATTATTTCTTAAAATTAAAAATATTGCACTTCATATCACATTTTACCCACAGTCTTTTACTCCCTTTTTGAAACTTAACCGATTTGGTGTAAAAGAGCTTTTCAATCATGGCCCCGAGATCGTTTCCGTGGAGAAATCCACTGCCTCCCGTTTTGCTATATCTAACATATCTGAAGAGTTGAGACGCTTACCTAACCTGAATAGCTTAAGTGAACCCCTTGTAATCGATAACAACAACAAATCGCTTCACATAGAACTTCAAGATCTGGACAATTCAATCACTCAAATTAACGGTGACAATAATTGTCCATCCTCTTTTGCTTCCACAAAACAATTACCAACTATTACCTGGCAACCATCATCCAACTGTAACATCCAACAAACCAAATCGAAATACTTGGAACAGCAACACTTGGATACCACCGCTGAACATACTAATAACAACTCTTCTACCTCAAAATTCGGGACACTATGGACACAACTGGAATGGGAAAACCGTCTCATGCGATTGAAACATTCGAACGCAAATTCCTCATCGTATTTGTTCTTGAAATGCATTTCAGAAGCAATTAATATATCTCGGCTGCAGATGTTGTTCAACAAGAAATTTGGTATTTCTGATGTATCAGTTCAACCTTTATCTACAAAGTCCCGATCCTTTAAAGTCAAGATTCCAACTAAATACGAATTGATCTTTCTCCGTCCATCCAATAATGCCCTCAAACTAGATGGCTTTACAATTAAACCTTGGATTAATAAATCTTTTTTTGATCTTAAATTAAAGTCTAGCTCTAAGTCTGTTTCTCGCTCTTATAATAATGTTTCCTCCTCTAGTAACAAAAAATGTACACCTCCTGCCCTAATGCGTCCAACTTCTGCTCCCATTAAATTAACCAATAACACTGTTTCTCGCCCGATTGCTGCTCCTAGAAAGTCAAATAACTCTAGTAATTCGTTCATTTTGCCCCAAGGCTCAAATTCACCTACACCCAGCCGTTCCCCGTTTCCTAAATATCAAAATTTCATCCATTCTCATACTCTTAACCCACCAAATAATCTTATTCCTCAGAATAGTCCTGTCCCTCCTCCTAATGAAGGTAATATATTGCCCTCGTCTTCACACATTATGAACGTTAGTAATGTTTCTTCTAATCTCCCAAACAATTTCCTTGATCCTCTATTCCCACCAACAGTCAAAATGACAAAAAAGTTCTCAGACCTAAACGATGATGGACGCTATGTTATATCTCGCCTCAGAAATCCTCTCATTTATGCGAACGTACGTTTGTATCTTGCATATCTTCACGATAAACATGATTCTATCTGTGTTGATGGTGTTATCAGAACCAACGTAATGGTATCCATACATCAAGAAGGTCTTCCCACTAATTTCAATGATCTGTTAAGAATTTTTAACCTTTATCATAAAATTATTTCTAATTTTACACCTTCTGATGTTCAAAATGATCTTTCTACTTATTCCTCTTACGTTCATTCCAGACGCCTCTCGCGATTTGAGTCAAATCGTAACAATAATCCCTTTCGTTCCTAACAACCGCATTTCAGACCCGCCGAGACCCAAATTTGTATCTATCTACTACCAAAATGTTCGGGGTCTGCGCACAAAAAGTTCGAATGTTTACTTAAGGCTGGGTTTCCCTGACTGACGAACTCAGACTTCATGTAAATGAACTTGCATGTGTTAGTGAACTCTCTTCATTATAAAATTTTCAACTCTACTTGCAGTATTTGTATTTGCATTGCTCTTTCTCTCTCTCTGTCTATTTCTTGAAAAACCGAAAGACATAAAGTAACACAAAAAATACATACACATGCTAAACGGCGTATGCGAAAAAAAAACAAAAATAGAAGAGCCAAATATGTGATACCTTTCCTATGTATATACCTAGAATTATGTAATGTTTGGGTATGGTGTGGATTATGCACTGTGCAGTGGACAAAGGATAAAGGAAAGAAAGCTAGACGAGACAATTGTTTTGCGCAGTCGACTTTGGCTGTGTATCCTTTTTTGTTTTTGTATCCCTCTATATGCAAAAGGTTGGGTAGGAAGTAGGAAGTGGGAAGAAGGAACCATATCTACTTTATTTTTCTTGCTTATGTTGTGGGAAGGACAAGGTTAGAACTTCGAAGAACGATAAAATATGATTTGTTCTGTCGTTTTCTCATTTCGATAAACAAAACCAATTTGAATAGGTACCTAATCAAACCAATTAATTTTGAGTATTTCGAGAAACACAAACAGACACACTTTACAGCAATGGATGGATTTTGATAAGGAATGGTTCATTTTTTAGTCCAGTCGTAGTTTCACGTTACAAAAAATATGCAAATGGATTTTTTTCGAATCCTATGTTTTTTTGGTCGCTGAATCCGAATCTGAAGAAATCCAATAAAATTTGTTGGTGCGTTTTGAGATATCCGCGAAAATTCGCTAAATTTTCGCACTTTTTTGCTTATATCTCGGAAACTATTCATCTTAACTGAAATTTCACCCGCAACAAAATGAAAGACCATTAAATTTCCTACAAAATTTATAAATATTGTTTATTTCTGAGGCGAACCCATCAACCAGTTGGTGATTTTATAACTGGAATTTTCAGGCTTTTTTGCTTGAAGATCACCAAACTCGGTAGATAGAAAATTTTTATGGATTTCAATTTTTGTCGTTTGAGTAAAGAAGAACAATAGGTAATAGGTACTCGTAAGATGCAGTTTACAATATGTATAAGGAAAAAAGAAACAATTTAAACAAATAAAAATTAGATTTTATTTCATTGTATTATAAAATTAAACTATTAAAAAAATTATAAAGATGACAAATTCTTCATAACTTAATAAATACTAAATAAATAATATATTTACATGCTTTAAATATTTTTTTAATGATTAAATCTTTTTTTTTTAAACTAAATTGATTATAAATATGAAGGTACGGAACGAATAAGAAAAACATGTTCAAAATATATTAAGCTTTATCAAGTTATGTATATTAAAAAAAATTAGGAGTGGGTCGCTAGTAGGCATTTTACGTGTTCCATACCCTCATGTGTCTTGGAATGCGTGGATCACATAATTCTAAAAGAAAATGTTCATTGTAAAATTTTTGTAAAAAGTTTTTCATTTTGACATCCCAAAAACTGTCTTTTGTTATTTTTAAGAAAACAAAATCGCAAGTAGTCCATACAGCGAAAAAACAATATGAACGTTTTGTAACGTGCAGTTGTCCTTGGACTTGATAAAAATAATCGTGGTTTTTTTTTTTCAGTATAAAAGTGTCTCCACTTTTCTGAAGATATGTCAGTTTTTTATTTTCTACTGCATCGCTTTTGGTAAGACTTTTAATCGATGAAGGGCATTTGACTTCACAGATGCCATCTTCACCTATCAACCCATCAGGTGTTGCTCCAAGGTAGTGGAATTCATCATCTATAAAAAGTCCGCATTTTTGTATTTGCATTTTTGTCACTTCTTCTAGTTTTTTGATTGCTTTTTTTTTGATTTTGTAGGCCCCATAACATATTAGAATTAGAAACAGGGCAATAAAACAAGTTTTTTATTATGTTGTGGTAGCTGGATACACTTTTTACCTTACAAATTTTTTCAAAATTGGAAGCAGTCACCATCTGATTCCTTATCTCAAACCAATTCTCATCGAGGGACTGATTTCGCGTTTGGATTTCGATTTCTTTTTTTCTTGAATAATTGTCTTTCTTTTTCTAAAAGCATTTCCTGGTCTGTTTTATCGGGAATTTCGGATGTTTCAATAATATTTCCATAATATGAGTCGGCGCTGTCATTTATTTTTCGTTTTCTGTTAGAGCTCACATTAGGAAAAAGATTTCTTTTGTTCAAAAAAGTCTTATTTTTAGCTTCAGTTTTTACCAAAAGTTTGTTCCTGGGAGTATTGGTGTTATGATTTTGTGTTTTCGTGAATTCTGTGAAGGCCCTTTTAGTGTTAAATTGCACAACGGCCGCAGCACACCTATTAGAATATGACTGCCCGAGAGAAAAGTTAATTCGTTTGCCACCGACATATTGGCACACAACACTGTTTAGTTGTTCACAAATGTTAGAATTATATCCATGAATTAAACTTTTCGCGTTTCGAGCCATTCTTTGAATATGTATATTAATATAGTCTAAAATACCGTGATTCTTCAATAATTCAGTCACATCGGAGCCAACCACATCATTTCCGCTGCAAAAATAGTTTGCGCAATTTTTATGACTCCCAAAAACATGGAAAGGGACGTTTGTAATGTCTTTTTGGAGTAATTTCACTTTTTCTTCAAAGGGGATTTCACTGTTTTTTCTGAACCGCACTGCACTTTTAATACCTTTAAAAATATTATCGGCTTTCGAGCCTAGAGTTTTTCTTGAAACAATATTATATTTAATGTTTTTCGTCAAGTCAATAATTTTTTTTCTAAAATTTCTGTATAAATGGTTAACACATTCTATTTTTTCTATGGTATGGTTTGGATATGGCTTGGCTTCGAGAAGTTTTTTATATACATTACTATCACCGTCAGCAATAAATTTTTTAAAAACTATACCATATTTTGCAAAGCAATATTTGAAACCTTCAATTAGAATATCTGACTCCATTTTTGTGGAAGGCCCAATATGATTTTTATTGCACACATGATCTTTTATTGGGGTGCTTTTCGATTCGTTCAGGCGACAAGTATGACAATACTTGTTTTTAACGTTGTAATATAAGACTTTTTTAGTGTTAAAACCAATAATTGTTGCTACTCCAGATAAAGATGAATATTTACTGCCGTATGATCTGTGTGACCACGCCCCATCTGTAACTACCGTAACCAACGCGTTGCCGTGTTCGTCAATATTTGCATTTTCATATGCAATTTTCTTTTCTTCTTCGATTGCATCCTTCATTTGGTTCTCGGCAGATTGGAACCATACTTCTTTCGTTTTATTTTCAAATTTTCTGAATGTTTTATAGCTCATAAACGGAACGTTTATAGCTTCAAGAACTCGTTTAGATTGTGTATATCCATTTCCTGCTAAAACTGTTCCTAAAACGATGTCCTTATTGATTTCATCACTTAATTTTTCTTCCAGATCGCAAGTAAACATATTGAAAACCATGTTACACATGTTGCACTTTAATATTAGTTTAGAACTTAAACCTAGTATAAAATAAAGCAACATTAACTTGACGTATGCATTTTTACAAAATATATATAAGTACCTTGTCGAATTTCTTGAATAAGATTTAAATTATTCAAAGTGCAACCAAAGTTAATTCCATGCATGGAAATACGTTTGAGGCCGTTAAAAAAACAGCTAAGATCTATTATCCGTCTACCCTCAGGGACGAAAATATTTTCACCTATATTATTTTCGGTTTCGATAGGTACTTCAAAGTCTTCAACGCCCTGTTGGTTTACGTCAGTTGATATTGTAGCCGTTGCAGAAAGCCTTCCAGTAAAATGTTTGTTTGTACTATTTCTGCAATAAATTGGTTGATTTTTTTAGCAACAATGGCAAAAATTCCATAACAAACAAAAGGAAGCTTTTCGAAGCGATTAAAAAAAAACTCAAAAATACACAATCATTGAAATAAAAAATCCGGACACAAATTTCTTTGGCCACAAGTGATCTTTATATGACATTTTTGATGTTTTCGGAAGGCTTCAGTTTGGAATAAAAAAAGGAAAGCTGTTTATGGACTTTTTCAACGTAAAAGGTGCCTTACGTTTTTATTGATTGATTAGATTCACGACACCAACAGGTCCGTGTGAACAAACAAATATTTAAAAACAACATTCAAGATTATGTGCATAGCCCAGGAAGGATAGGTTGGGTCGAAACAAGAAAACATTTTTATTGGAATTGTGAATTTCTTTTCAAGATGATTTTTTTTTAATTCTGCCAGTGCTAATATCAATTCATAGTCAAATACTGAAAACCAGATATACTAATATTTCGTTATTTTTTAAAAAGTAAAAAATAAAATTAAAATTAAAGTCACTCTTTTTTTTAAACACTTTGTTTTTTTTTTCTATGCATGCACTTGGACATACATATTCATTGGGAAAATTGTCGCTTTTTTGTTGTTCTGTTGTCTTAACTCAAACTATCCGCCCTGGGCTTTTGCCGCATCTTATGCAAATCTTCATAAGTTAACACAACATATTATAAAAACCTCAAAAACAAACTAAAAACATTTAATAAAAGGAACGAAGTAAAACATACCTCTTTCCTTTTTTTCTCTTTCTTGCTCCGAAGATTTTTGAAATATTTTTGGGATAAGAAGTCATTTTCAATCAAATATAAATAAACGAGATACGCAAAATATTGTCTGTATCAATAAAATCTACACTTAGATTGATCGGTAAAACTGTTTTCACAATGGATATTTTTTATTAAAACAGGTAGGCACTAGTTATTTGGAATTAATTAGAACTAATCAGATAAAACAAATCACAAAATCTTTTAACTTCTGAAATACATCCGAATCACAAACAAACACAACTAATAATGATCGTTTTTCCAAACCAACATTTTTGTTTGCATAGAAAACGAAATGCACCTACACAAACTTGTCAAAAGAAACATCCTTGAAACAATAGAGTTTGCATCATCACTTATTTTATGTACCTACCTATGTATCTATTTTACCCCTTTCTCTTTTCCGCGAAAAAAGTACAACAATTCCTTGCATGCGCGGTCGGTTAGTCTAGCGCCACACTTTTTTTTAAAAAAAAAGGAAAAAAACCTATGTGAGAAAGGAACACACACAAAAAAACCAATCATCCTACCAACAGCACATGTGTACCTACGGCAAAAATAAAAAATAAGAGAAAACAAGAAAGAGAGGAAAACAGCGCCAATCTATGCTGCGGAATTTGCTTGGACTACAATATTCCTTGTGTGCGTGTGCAATGAAATTTCTGAAGAAAAAACGCAAAATAGACCCTTTTTCTAAAATTGATTTTAAAAAACTGCTGTTTCAATTTTTGTTTTCTAATTTGGTATCGATAGAAAAAATGTTTAAAAAAAAATAAAAAAAATAAGAAAGAATTCTCAAAATATTACTTTCTTATTAAACTCGATTGATATTTGGGCTTTTTTAATTTGCGATCGTAGTGTTAAAAAACAACATTTTCAAAAAACTATAGCTTTACTCCCAAGCTTAAAACCATATCTTTTGAATCAGTTAAAAAAGATAATTAAAGATGTAAGCTATAAGGAACTATCGGCAAAGATTTAAAAAATATCAAAAAATTCAATTTTTTTGAGATTTTTTGTTAAAAACTTAAAAAAAAACAAAAACAAATTTTTAAGATAAACGAAAATGTAAGGATTTGAGTTGAGGTTCTTATTTCTTTTCATTTCAATAAATTACATTAGTAATTGAAGAAGTTACACCTGATCAAACATTACGAGGTCAATGAAAATAGCATCAGATTCGTTACATTTTGTTTGATACAAAATTTTTTTTTTTTATTTTTAAAAATAGTTTTACTCCTGACTTTGACTCTATCTCAATCTAAAACAAAAATAAAATAAATAAAAAAGTTTATTTTACTAAGAAATAAACCATTAGGTTTTGAAGATTGCCAAAAAAACCACAAATTAATTTTTGTTTGAACTCCTCCACCTACAATTGTACAAAACGAGAAATTATTATGATGACCGTTTTTAGCCTTGTTTATTACCTTTATACTTAAATTTATTTTATGGACATATCTTTTAAAATGTAAAAGTTATACATTAATTTGTAAACATCCAACCTATTTCTACCCGGGAAACCCAGCCTTAAACTCCCAAAAACTTCCGTTTGATGTATTTGCCCTCACCGAAACAAACCTTACATCTGATTTTCATAATAACGAGTTCTTTAATTCTGATTTCAGTGTTTTCCGAAAAGATGTTTTAATCTCTAATGCTAGTCCTGATAAAGATCTGCCTGGAAGCTTTTCACCCGGACGTGGTGTTCTGTTGGCACTTCATTCCAATCTCGATTCTTCCTTGGTTTTTATTCCTAACACAGTTAACCTTGAACTTGTTTGTGTTAAAGTCTGTGTATCTAAACGTTCCCTCTTCATTTTGTGCTGTTACATTCCACCTGCCCAACCTACATCTGAATATGAGCTTCTAGTTAATGCAATTGATTATGTTGTTGATCTTTCTAATCCTGAAGATAACATAATAATCGTTGGTGACTTCAATCTTCCTCGTTTCAATTGGGAAATATCTGACGATGAAATTTATTTTATTTCATCCAACGCAAGCTCTGAGAAGGAAATCCTCTTTATTGACCGCCTCCTCTCTTCTAATCTCGCTCAAATGAGTGGTGTAAAAAACTGTCTGCAAAGACAATTAGACCTTATTTTCTCATCTGGCGCTCAAAACACTGAAGTTATACAAAGTCACCATATCCTTTCAAAGATCGACAGTTATCATCCCCCCATTTCCCTCACTTTTGCTTTTGAGTGTGATTATATCCAACCGTACTCCCTCACGTCCCAATCATTTAACTTCCGTAAAGCAAATTATGATAAGCTTAACGACCTTATTGGGAATATTAATTTTGATTTCATCTCCAACGACTCTAACATTGATGTTTTGATTGCCACCTTTTATGAACAGATCCAAATTTGTTTTTCTCAATCCATCCCTCTACTGCCTCAAAAGAATTTTACCTCTTCTCCATCGTGGTATACTAAGGAACTCCGCTCACTTAGGAATAGGAGGAATAAACTTTGGAAAAGGTACCTTTGTTCGAAGTCGATTCATGATTTCAACAATAATGTCGCAGTTTTAAACAACTTTTCCAACTTGAGCGAGTCCGTATACGCCAGCCATCTAATCCAAACCCAATCGGTTATTATTTCGAATCCAAAACACTTTTTTAAATTTATTAATTCAAAAAGAAAATTTGATGGTTATCCCTCAACACTAAAATACAACAATTCCTCATCGTCCGATCCAAAATGTATTTCTAACCTTTTTGCTGATTTCTTTGGTCAAGCATTTTCTCCTAATGATACAGAGGTTGATGCAAGCAACTTTAATCACTTGTACAACTGCACCCAAACCACCCTTAATTCCTTAAACCTCAGTAATTAATAAAATCCACCTGTTGAAGAATGACTTTTCTTCGGGCCCTGATGGGATTCCTGCTGTTGTTCTTAAAAACTGCGTCTCCAATTTAGCGCAACCACTCACTGATCTCTTCCAACTTTCCATTTCTCAAGGTCTGTTTCCAACAAAATGGAAAGACTCTCTCATAATCCCAATTCACAAAAAAGGATGTAAAGGAGATATCTCTAATTATAGACCCATTGCAAAACTTTCCTGCATACCCAAATTATTTGAGAGTTTAATATATGATATTTTGCTTCTTCATTGTAGACCACTTTTCTCACCTAAACAGCATGGCTTTCTTAGTGGTAGGTCTACAACTACCAACCTAACTGAGTTTATTTCCAATACCATCTGCTCCTTGGAAGCTGGTAATGAGGTTGATGCGATTGCAACTGATTTCAGTCTTTCACTGTCTTTTTAGGTCCTGCAGCTCCAACCCTATCTGCCCAACATCAGGAGTCCCTCAAGGAAGTCATCTAGGTCCCCTGATTTTTCTACTGACCATTAATGATGTGGATCTCATCCTTGAAGGATCTGACGTTCAGATTTACGCTGATGACATGCGAATTTCTAAAAATATTAAATCAATGGACGATTTTCGATTACTTCAAACTGATCTAAGCAATTTTTTTACTTGGTGCCAACACAATCTTCTCGAACTGAATGTAAACAAATGCCAAGCCATTACATACTCCCGAAAACGCCCTCCGTTACCACAACGTCAATATTTTATTGACAATGAACCAGTTGCGATTGTCACTTCCATTCGTGACTTGGGTGTGATATGTGATTCCCAACTCAATTTTCGAGCTCACTATGATAATATTATTAATAGAGCTAACTCTACTCTAGGTTTCGTAAAACGCTGGTCGAAAGAATTCTCTGATCCCTATGTTACCAAGTCTCTGTATGTCACATTTGTTAGACCTCTTCTTGAGTATGCCTCTGTAGTATGGTCTCCGTACCACCATATTCACATTAAACGTATAGAAGCTGTTCAACGTAGATTCATTCGCTTTTCCTTGCGTAGTCTTTGTTGGAACGACCACTATAATCTTCCTCCTTACGAAAGCCGTCTAAAATTAATAAATTTGCAAACTCTTAGTAGACGTCGCGATAATGCCGATATACTCTTTGCACACCAGCTTTTGAATGGTGTCATTGATAGCGAATGTCTTCTCAATAAATTTAAACAGAACACTCGGAATCATCATTTGAGGACCATTCCCCTCTTCTTTTTCCCTTTCCATCGTACTGAATATGGCCAAAATAAACCAATTACTAGAATAATTCGAAAAGTAAATAATTCCAACATTTTTGACTTAAACCTATCTAATTCCTCTCCCAAACTAGCTCTCCAATCTTAATTGTACTTCTTTCCTTTTAATCCTTATCTTTTTCTTCACCTTAGCTCTAAGATTTAATTGTTATTTAGTCTTAAGATATTATGTGCTTGTACTAAGCGAAATAAATAAATAAAACAAACAGCGCCATCATGAATAGCTTTTGCTGTCAAAGTTTTGACATCTGTCTGACATTTCTTCATCATATTTTATTAGAATTCGTGTGAAGTGGTTAAATTTTCATCTATTTTGTTTTACGAAACAAAATACCTAATTAAAAAAATTAACTAACAAAAAAAAAAATACAGAAAACATGAAATTAAATACCTCAGCTGGTGAATGTGTAAAAAAAAAAAAAAACAAACGGAGACAGCAATCTGCAAAATCGGATGCCACACAAGGATGCTGGTGAGTTTGTTTTCATGCTATTATTGTGCATATCTGGTTTCTTGATTGTTTTTGTAATTATTTTGCTTTTTCCTCTATTTCAGGCATTCAAACAAGTTTAGAATATACCTGTGAAATCCCTAAACCGCAACCAAAATACCTTAAAAAACGGATAAGTGAGACCATTCATCGCAGGAGAATGCTTTCTGGGCGAACCTGTGGAGTTCGTCCAGGCAGTTGTCTCCAGTGATAATTATTACTCCTATACCCTGTTCTTATCATTTGTCACATCATGTTTTCTTTCAGGTATCTGGGAACTTCAACATGAGAACATCACCAGGATGCCAGCTGTGAAGGAACCCAAAGGAATTGAACTGAAACAATGTTCTAGTTCACTTCATTTAGCAGGTCACAATTGTGCAACTACACACTTATGCACATAATATATGCAGTGTGTATTCTTTTTAGGTACTTGATTCAATATTGTCATCATTAATTTAGCTATAAGGTTATTCTTATTGTTACGTATTTAATCTTATTATTAGTTAGCGTAGGTCGTGTTAATGGAATAGGCTTCAATTTTGCCTGTATCAATAAACCTTCGGGATTTAGTTTTCAAGGTACTACTGGTCTTTTATTGATCCTTCTTCCCAAAACTATCGTCTGTTTAGGACGGGTGTATGTTTGTGTGGAGGATATTTGCAATCTTAAAAAGTGTACAGAGTGTTGGAACTCGGACGACTTTTTGTATGCCATTGCCTATGGTACTATACCAGGTATCTGGGTATGTATGTATACCTACATTGCGTGAGGGTAGTGAATGAAGGGATTTCCCAGTAGGAAATTTCCAAATATTCACTACTGAAGAAGCTGCTTTTTCCTCGAGGAAAAGAAGTATCATCAATGATTTTTCTACTGAATCATATGATGAATTTAACATGGGCTTGTCATTGGGGGTAAGTACCTGCACCCATTCTCGATGAACATTTTGCGATGAAATCATTGCACCCATGGAATCTTCGAATTCATGAGTTCTTTTTTTGGGTGAAAAATTGGTTCTTGGGATGTGATGCTTTCATGACAGAATATTAATTCATGAAAAATGCATAATTTTTTAGTGAACTTCCTCAGTGAAAGAACCGTTGAAAATATGAATTTTTCACTGCTGAAATGTCTGCTTATCTAGAACTTCTTTTTTCAGTTATGAAAGGCAGTAAAACTACGGAATACCTAGTTTCTTAAAAGAAAGAAAATGAATAAAATCATAAATAGTTTTTGTTGGTTTGTTTATTTTTAATTATTTATTTAAAACAATGCCAAAGAAAAAAAACGCTTGCTGCTGTTCGGAGAAGAGCTGATCACTTCATGTGTGTCATCTTGGCGTTCATAAGAGAGCTAAAGAATAAAGAAACACTTAATGAACTTCCAAGTCATGTAAAACAATTTATTAAAATTACCGTTGGTGAATTGTTCTCCTTTTTCATCTTTTGATTGGTCTTATGTTTGTTTAAATTATGTATTTACACTTTATGAACACTTTTTAAAAACTGAGATACTTTCAGGCACGACTGCTGTAGTTAATGACCAAATCAAAACTAAATATTCTAGAACAAAATAAATGACTCCCGACAAAAAAGGACCTAATTAACGCTGCCGACCGGTCGAGGGAAAAACAATAAAAGGGTTCATCTACTTTTGCATCAGAACATTTTTACTCGGAGGTCAAAATCTATTCAACAGGCAGAAAAAAGTAACCCAAAAAAATTTCAATTTCTTTCCTCTCAGCTCAGGTAGAATATTTTGCCAAGCGAACAGATTGCATGAAAAGATACATTCCTTTTCATAAGCGATATCAGCACTGTTTTGCCAAAGTTAAGATAAGGGTTGTTTTGTGAGTAAAAACTAGAAAAAGAATTCCAAAACCGATGAAAAGGTGCATCAAAAAGGTATTGCTTTCATAATTGAATTCCTTAGAGGTTTAGGTGCCAAATTAAGATATTGATGTGTTTTGTGTTTTCTCTACCTGTTTTGGCGAGCAAAGCAGAAGATGAATCTTAAATGGCGAACCGCTGAGCGGTTGCATGACTATTCATGTGTGAAATCAGTGAACTCCTTCTCATAAATGAAAGTGGCATAAATGATTTCACCAAGGACTTTTTCATTGAGGAGCAAATTTCCTACTGGGTTAGGAGGTTTGGTGTTATTAGGTCGTGTTATGTGTGACAACAACCGGAAGTGACCGGCTACGCAACATACTGTAGCGAAAACAATAGTGGAAAAATTTATTCTTAAATACGGAAAAATTAAGGACTGATAAGGGAACAGAATTCACTAATGAGTTGTTGAAAAATATTTAAACGCTCTTGAAAATAGATAAAATAGTTTCCACACCTTTTCACCATGAAACAATGGGATCAATTGAAAGAAACCATAGGATATTTAATGAATATAATTATGAGCGTAGGTGATAAAGACAATTGGGAGGAATGGCTACCATACTATACATATTGCTATAATTCCATGCCACACTCTACAACACTATATTCACCATTTGAACTCGTATTTGGAAAATTATGTACACTTCCATGTGAAGTAATAGAAAATAAAGATACGGTTTATAATATTGACAATTACTTGAATGAATTGAAATGTAAATTAAGATATGCTCATGAACAAGCAAAAAATCACTTAAATGAAGAAAAATATAAAAGACAAAACTCTCAAAAAAATGTAAATAAATCAACCTTTATCGTAGGAGATTATGTATATTTAAAAAATCAAAACAAAAGAAAATTCGATAAACCTTTTAGAGGACCATATAAAATTATATCACAAAACGGTGTAAATGGTACTATTCTATTAGATGATAAGAAATATGAAATACACAATAATAATTTAATTAAAACCAGAATAATAAACTCGCATTCAATTTAGGTCAATTGGGCACAACAGAAGACAGAATCAAATAATATTTAATTAAATTTTGGAAATGTAAATGAATATCATTTTTTTAAAGGGGAAGGGTGTAGTGTAATATCATTCAGTAATAAAAACAAACAATAAAGCCATATACACTTCACAAATTCATTGATACATGACACCGTACTAGCAGCAAAGACCTTCAGGTTTGATATTCATAATTTTCATACACAATAAAGCTCATCCAGGGCATTGATATTCGCTGACAAGAATTTAGATATTATTACATTAATGTTGAAGTGGCACAAGTTGAATGACATTACATTACTCCAACCAACCTATATATTTGATTCACAAATTAGAAAAACAGATAATTGCAATTGCATTACATTTTTATATTGAAAGTGGGGATAGCCCAGATAATTGATAATACTGTTAGTAGTATAAATAGCTGTAAGAATTGTTAATAAAAATTAATCATTACTCAACAAGCAACATATCATTAACAGCGGCATTTTTGCCATTTGTTCATTAGCGAGCTGCACTTTATAAAGCTTAAAATAGCGTGATACGCTTAAGTATCTTAGAGAACCACAGCTTAAATACAGATAGAGTTCAGTATATTTTCCAACTAAAACTATTTCCGAGAAAAATTGAAAAAGAATTAAAATCAAGAAGCAGTCTCAAATAGGCTTTTTCCTACTACTCTACAACTATCACGTGGGATTCGCGTGAATTATTAACAAACTATTTGCGAAGATACAGAGAGGAGCGTTACCTTTATGTCATTTTCAACATTCTACAAATTTAATCTAATCGCGTTAAAAACCCATCCTTTGGAGAGATCCAAACACAACAAATCTTCAGGACTACCACCCCAAGACCGTTGCGTTTGGCATTTATCTCCTGCACAATTTTTATCTGTTCGTACAATACAACAATCAGCAATAGACGAACAAGAAAAATAAAATACATCTTCAGAATTCTCTGTTGATGATCTTTTGAGCGGAGAAGAGACCATCGAAGAGTGCCTTGAACTGCAAAGGCAATTAAGAGAAATGCTCAGCAAAACTAGATTGAAGATCTGAAAATGGGCAAGTAACCGAGTGGAAATTATAAACCATTTACCAACAGAAGGCAAGGAAGTGAAAGGTTCACTCGGCCTGCAAGAAAATGAATACATAAAGACTTTAGGAATTCGATGATATCCTGAAGAAGATTTCTTCACATTTAATGTTCAAGGTCTATCAGGTTGACAGGCTAATACCAAACGGGCTATGTTATCATCTGAAATCGCGTCGTTATACGATCCAGTTTGATGGATCTCGCCAATCATCGTCACAGCCAAAATGTTGATTCAAACATTGTGGATAGGTGGTTAATCTTACTGTTGGGACAGCAAGGTATCTCAAGACATCTCACGACAATGGCACGACTTCAAGGACGATTTGGAAAACTTAAATCAAATCAAAATTCCACGATGGATCGGTATCTCCAAAACCAATCAAATACACGGGTATTGCGATGCTACTATCAAGGCATATGCCGCAGTCATCTATATTCGAACACAAGACCAAAATCAAAGGTTGCTCCAGTAAAACCAATTACTCTGGCCCCGCTTGGAGTTAAACGGAGCGTTGTTACTAACTAAACTTTTGAAGGTTACAATACAAGACATGTAACTTCAAGATCTTCCCATATTTGTTTGGACGGATGCTACGATCGTATTGCAATGGATACGAGAACATCCATCAAAGTGGAAAATGTATGTTGCCAACAGAGTTGGAGAAATTCAAGACAGTCTTCCCACTGAAAACTGGCATCATGTTCCAACAAAGGATAATCGAGCAGATTTAGCTTCTCGAGGAAAGACTTATAAACAATTAGTTAATTGTAATTTGTGGTAGCAGGGTGCTGAATGGCTTAGCCAGGATCAAAGCAACTGGCCTAAGATTCCACGCCAACAAGAAGGTACCAGCTTGGAGGTCAAGGTACCAAGGACAACTTTTTTTCAAACCTTGCAACGTTGGGACGTGTTTCTCTATCGCCCCCGGTTTGTTGCTTTATTAAAGTTATAAATTAATTTCTTTTCGATTTATTCTTCTTGCTTAATCTATAAAAGATGGATAAGTGTACAAGCTGTGGCATTAGACTTATTCGCCATAATTTTATTAAATGCGAAGGTTTTTGTGGCTCAATTTTTCATAAGAAGTGCGCTAAACTTTGCAATGAATCTGCTAAAGCCCTGCTGGTAGATCAAAACTTACTGTGGCGCTGTTCTAACTGCATTATGTGGCTCCCTTCTTCCCCTAATAGTTCAATTAAAAACAGATGTTGCCGCCGAAATTAAATTTAAATTGTGCAAGGACACTGGTCTATCAAATAGTCCTCCATCTCTACACAAGCCAAAAAATAAAAACAAATCAAAAATAGTTCGGGATCCTAACTTAAAAAAATTGAATAGTGAAAGCAGCACAGTTAATACGTTGACACAATCAAACACGCCGCCAAAAGTGACAACTGCAACTGCTCTCACAAAATCCCAACAAGCTCTTGATACCGAGACAGAGAGTGACCATCGAACCACCGAAGATGCTTTAAATGCACCAACAGCTCAAACTTCATCACAACAACAAATTGAAATCGTGCGAGAGAGAGATCATCATCATACCTCCGAAGATGATAAGATTGCACCTATTGCGATTCCTAACTTGTCACCACAAAAATTACAAAAAATCGAAGAAGAAGGCAATGCCATATCCCCCGGAGATGGTTTTATTAAACATGCACTAACTGAACCTACGTCATCCCATTAACAGCTTACAATCGAGGAAGAGAATGATCATCGTAATACCAACTGTTCTTAATACAATCTCGTTTGACTTTGAAAGGGCGCAAGTAACACAAAAGAACAATCGGAAGATTCGGCGAACCCCAAAACTGTTTGGTACAGCAAGTATGACTACCAACACAAACTTGCCATCAGTTCCTAGACTCCGTTTCTTGCACCTCTCCCGTCTGGACAAATGTGTAAGCGAAAGTAATATAGTTTCGTATGCGACCTTACATTCCAGAAAATAGGCTTCAATGTTATAAACTGGTTTAAAACGATGCTGATTTGGTGTTCAAATTAAAAAATTCTTCAATTATCCAAGAAACGAAAGTTCTCCTCTTCGGCAGTAGGTAGTAAAAACATAAATTGTGCTCCATCATCGTCCCTTCGTCCGTCACAATTAAATGTTTATCATAAAAATGCTGGTGGTTTACGCACAAAAACAATCGAGCTTTTTATAAACTCTTCATTGCATGCACATGATGTGCGATAATCTTAACTGAGACCTGATGTGCGATAATCTTAACTGAGACCTGGTTAAATGCAAGTTTTCATTCGTCTGAATTATTTGATTCATCTTATGTCGTCTATCGTGTGGATCGTTCGTCTGCATCTGGAACGAGGAAGAGGAGTTTTAATCGCTATGCTTTCTACATTAGTTAGCCGGCAGTGCGATTTACCTTCAAAATCATCATTTTTTTAACAATTTTGTGTGTACGTTACAACTAAAAGTAATGAAACTTGTTTTATTGTAAGTTATATAAGACCTAATAGTAGTTTTGAATTATATGCGGATCGATAATAATTTTCAACGCTTTACCACCAGAGAAGGTGAAGATATATTCATAAACAAGGCTACCCTACGTGGGATTTTTTTTTTATAATGCACTCGTACTCAAGGGGATATGAATACCGTTATAATGATTTAACATGTGCGAGCAAGGAGAGAAGGAATAGAAAGATAGGAAAGAAAGGTGGTACAGTGGTTTGAGATTTAATATGATAATTATCTCAAGGAAATTCAACGGGTGGCATCCAGTTGAAACTTGGGAAATAAATAAAAATTGCTGCCCAGGCTGGGTTTGAACTGGCAGCTCTCAGGTAAAGCAACCAAGCACTACATCCACTGTACCATTGCCACCCGCTCTACGAACAAATTCAAAACAGGAAAAGAAATCAATTTACGGTAAACCTTCCAGATCGCAACCAAGTGAAGGTCAACGTAAACAAGGCCGGCTAAGTGGTGTTTCATCACCACTACAAACGAGGCATTGAGTAAATTAAAGCAAGGATTGAACGTAACCGTTCAACGGGGGGAGAATGTTGAACCATCATATAAAAACAAATAAAACTCAAAAAATTAATTTAATAAAAACTTGAATTATAACATAAAACTGTTTATATTCGTTGAAAAGTTTTAATAAGATTACATAACAATATAATGTTCACACCAGCACCTGAAATTAAAAATCATTAAATTATTTGAACCCAAATACCTAATATAAGTACTTACCTATATATGTATATTAGTACGAAGACAACTCGAAAACAGCAAACATGAAAAGAAAAAAGAGAAAGTAATTTTTTATATGTGTTGCAATCCAAAAACACAGCTTATTCACCCTATAATTTACAACCATGAAATTCAAGGTTACAACCAAAAATGAGTTTTTTTTTGCCCAGCGGAGCACTACCCTTCAAGCAAATTGATCCGAATTGGATCCACGCGCGGAGTCAAATTCACATACCAGACTCCGCATACGGACCCAAATAAGGAGCCGTAAAACGACGTTTGTCGGCTCCATTTAGTATGTAAATTAGAATTCCCCCACGGACTCACTTGTGAGAGAGAAATAGAGAAAGAGAGAGAGAGAGAGAGAGAGAGTGTGAGAGAGAGAGAGAGAGCGAGCGAGCGCGTCCCGCTCAGCGAAATTGCACCCAAAACAAACTTGAAAACCAAAATGTAATAAAAGCAAACGAGTTGGAGAGTATCGAAAAAAACTTCTGTCGTCCAAAACAAAATATAAATAAAATTTGTTGCCATATTAGTCCGGTCAAAATAGACATTTTGGTTTGCGAAAACTCGAATAAAGCTGAAAATTGGTTCAGACGTTGGGAACACCATTTCAAATAAACTAAGCAACATCCCCATCGATCCGACTGGTGCGTTAGAAGTTATTCAAGGTCAAAAGGTCAAATAAACGGTTTTTACAATTTTTCTTGTAAACGGTAGGTTTCATCATAAAAATACATGAGACAATGTTGTAGACCATGAAATTATCTACAAAACTTGTTAATATCATTTTTTTGTTAGAATAACCATTTCGGAGATATCGTGATTTTAACACTTGAAGGAGTCACGTTCTATATGATATGCACATTGCACATACAGGGTGATTCACGAGCGATGTGCCAAAAAGCTAGAGCGTGTAGGTTGAAATGAGACAAGAAAAAAATCGTTTGGGGGGGGGGTATTCCCTACCGTTTAGCCAGGAGGGGCAATTTTCTGAAAAATTGACTTATTTTGTTAAAAAAATATTAAAAATCAACGGCTTCGTTTAAAACACCGTGTTTAAATTCCAAAAAATTCAGCTTATTTCTTCTAATAGACGAAAACTAGTGCGAGGTTTTTGTACGACGAGATTTTCTTACTACGATTTGTGCTGTTTAATAGTTTCTAAAAAATGTCGTTTGAAAATCTCGTCATACAAAAACCTCGCACTAGTTTTCGTCTATTAGAAGAAATAAGCTGAATTTTTTTGGATTTTTTTTAGCAAATTCTGAAAAATTACCTGTTTTTCAAAGAGCTATATCTCGGTAAAGAATTAACATAAAACAACTTTGGTACCAACAAAATTGTAGGAAATTTGACGTTCTACTACAAAATGGAAATGCTTTTGCTATAGAACGTAAGGAAAAAATGTTCCTGAGGAAAAACCGTTTCAAGGTCGAAAATTTTGCAGTTACCCCTTCAACCTCCCCTTTCTCTTTTTCCATAGGGCCCTCGAGGTCCAAGACTTCGTAAAATATTTATTAACTATCCTTCAACAATATCTGATAGTTTCATTATCTTCCGTCCTTTTTCCACCTTTCACCCACTTTTTCCAACCTGTCGACTGGACTAAATGTATGCATGTGGCATATTATGTGCATATCATATAGAACGTGACTCCTTCAAGTTTAAAAATCACGATATCTCCGAAATGGTTTTTCTAACAAAAAAATGATATTAACAAGTTTTGTAGATAATTTTATGGTCTACAACATTGTCTCATGTATTTTTATGATAAAACTTACCGTTTACAAGAAAAATTGTAAAAACCGTTTATTTGACCTTTTAACCTTGAATAACTTCTAACGCACCAGTCGGATCGATGGGGATGTTGCTTAGTTTATTTGAAATGGTGTTCCCAATATCTGTACCAATTTTCAGCTTTATGCGAATTTTTGCAAACCTAGCACTATTTTTTTGTCTATTTTGACCGGACTATATTTGTTTTTTTTATTCTTTATTCCTTATAAGCCAAAAAATAAACATAATAGTAGTAGTTGTATAACTTTATTGAGATTTTTTTCCAGGGTACGATTACATTTCATTAAGTATAAATTAACACGGTATTAATATATATTTGCCGACTTAGAAGTGGCCGGGCTACACAATTTATATTTATTTGTTGTTTAATATTATATTAAGACAACTCTGAATTTTAGGCAAATAACTAATTACTTTATAAACGTATTTAAAGCACGAGTATAAAGTACGTGTCCACTCAAAAAGACCATGATGTTTACTAAAAAGTAAACATATTATACATGAATAAAAGGCTCCTGCTCTCTCCCTCCCTCTCTCAATCTATTGAAAAAGAAAAAAAATGCTCGACTCTCGATCCTCTTTCTTAATTTTGTATGCCATGCATGCAATTTCGTGAGAGGCCGCAGACTCAGGTGAGCCAGAATTAAACCGAGAATTCTGAAGTCAGTTGAAGTAGATTTTTGCTTGAAGGGTAGCAACTTTATTGCATTTTAATTATCAATTAAGAAGTTAAAATCGCAATGAAAAGAAAAACATAAGCGAGAGCTACAGTACGTTTGAAACGAACTGTTGGATACCCTATTCAACACATTTTTGTATATGTATATTCATATGCGTTCGCCTCCTTTGCAGCCAGCCGCTGTTCCAGTATCGGAAACAAAATTCTTCTTTAGCAGGCAGGGGAAAATTCAATAAAATAAATTTTGTTTGGCCGATGTACAATAACTGCTGTCACAATAAAAAAAAGGCATGTGCCAAGCCTACAGCTGATAAATTTCATTACCAGGGTAATCACTATATGAGCTCATCATTCAGTTCTAAGCTTGCAGATCGATTTGAACAAAACAAGACAAAACTAAAAAAATTTAAGAAATTAAATTTTGATAGGAAATAGTGATTATGTGCGTTTTTAACAATTCTTGAACTACACTCTGCTACGTAAACAAGGTATACAGACCGAAGAGTTCATCTTCTTACTTCAAAACTGCGACCGATAGTTAAAAAACATTTAAAAAAAATTAATGCATATTATGACTTTTGACGGAAACGCCCCTTAAAAGTGGGCGTGCTCTAAAAAATTTTAAGAAAAATTTAAAGCACTAACTAATCTTTGATCATTAGTCAGTATTTAGGCATATGTGTAAAACTACAGCTGAATCGAGTAGTTTTTAAACGATCTTACCTGAACAAAGGTATTTTATCTAAATCACGCCTTTAAAAGTGCGCGTATTGAAAAAATTTACAAAATAAAGTGTAGAAATATTTTTCATAGAACGAACGAAAGGGAAAAATGTTTTAATTGAATATTGGTAGTAAATTAAATTTTTAAAACAACATTTTTCGTTCTTTCATGAAAAGTGGGCGCCCGAAATTCAAAAATTGCTTTTCATACACAGTTTCTAGTTTCTACTAAGAGACGCAAGATGCTTGCGGATTCATTATAATTACCGTTTATTTGCAAAAACAATTTTTTTATGTTTTTAGTGAAAAGTGGGCGTCACAAACGCCCAAAATCATTTTTTTTGATTTCATACAGAAGATGTTTATGTGCAAGTAATATCCACAAAATTTAATGTTTTTCGCAGTAATATAACAATTGTTATTTCATAAAAACAATATTGATGGTTTTGTATGCAAAGTGGGCATAAGCCACGCCCAAAATTCAAAAATTTCTTTTCATAAACAAAGTTTTTAGTTTCTACTAAGAGACGCAAGATGCTTGCGGATTCATTATAAATATACCGTTTATTTGCAAAAACAATTTTCTTATGTTTTCAGTGAAAAGTGGGCGTCAGCCACGCTCAAAATCAAATTTTTTGATTTCATACACAAGATGTTTATGTGCAAGTAATACCCACAAATTTTTATGTTTTTCGCTTTAATATAACAATTGCTATTTTATAAAAACAATATTGATGGTTTTTTATGAAAAATGGGCGTCAGCCACGCCCAAACTGAAATTTTTTTATTTAGCTGGAAGAAGGTTTACCTTAAACTTGCGCGTGCAAAATTTTAGCGTTATGCTTTTATCATAACTGTACAAAAAACGTAATTTAATTTTACCAAATTGAGGTTGTTCAACAAAAATGGTGATTGTGGGCGTATTTTTAGGCGGATTTTACCGGTTGAACCAAAAATTATATGACCCAAATTTCAGCCTTCTTGCTCAAAAATTGCGACCTCTAGAGAGTATACATACGGACGGATGGACATGGCTAAATCGACTAGGCTTTTGATTCCGAGTCAGAATATATATACTTTTCTATACCTAACGGTATTATTTCTCTATGTTACAAACTCCACACCAAATACAATATACCCATTCTATGGAATAGGGTATAAAAACAAATAACATATTATTGAAATCTATTGAAGAAACGATTAATAATTGAAACAAATAACAACTACTCGTATGTATATGTATGCACATTTAATTTGAGAAGGCAACTTAGTTTTTATACCCTATTCCATAGAATGGGTATATTGTATTTGGTGTGGAGTTTGTAACATAGAGAAATAATACCGTTAGGTATAGAAAAGTATATATATTCTGACTCAGAATCAAAAGCCTAGTCGATTTAGCCATGTCCGTCCGTCCGTCCGTCCGTCCGTCCGTATGTATACTCTCTAGAGGTCGCAATTTTTGAGCTAGAAAGCTAAAATTTGGTATATATAATCTATGGTTCAGGAGTAAGGCTTAGTTCTTGAACCGGTAAAATCCGCCCACAAACACGTCCACAATCGCCATTTTTGTTGAACAACCTCAATTTAATAAAATTAAATTATGTTTTTTTGTACAGTTACGATAAAAGCATAACGCTAAAATTTTGCACACGTAAGCTTTAGGTAAATTTTCTTCCAATCAAATAAAAATATTTCAGTTTGGGCGTGGCTTACGCCTATTTTTCATACAAAACCATCAATATTGTTTTTATAAAATAACAATTGTTATATTAAAGCGAAAAAAATTAAATTTTGTGGGTCTTGCTGGCACATAAACATCTTGTGTATGAAATCAAAAAAATTGATTTTGGGCGTGGCTGACGCCCCCTTTTTAATAGAAACTATAAAAAAATTGTTTTTGTAAATAAACGGTATTTATAATTAATCCGCAAGCCAAAATTTTGCGTCTCTTAATAGAAACGAAAAGGTTTGTGTATGAAAAGAAATTTTTGAATTTTGGGCGTGGCTTACGCCTACTTTTCATGAAAGAACGAAAACGTAGCCTTAAGAATTTAAGGCATTTCCATTGTTTAATTTAAACCTTTTTCCTTCCGTTCGTTATTTGAGAAATATATCTCTACATTTTCTTCTGTAATTTTTTTCAATACGTCCACTTTTAAAGGCGCGATTTTGGTAAAATACCTTTGTTCAGGTAGGATTGTTTAAAAACTACTCGATTCAGCTGTAGTCTTACACATATGCCTAAATACTGAAAAAAGTGCAGTTAGTGCTTCACATTTTTAAGACACGTCCACTTTTAAGGGGCGTTTCCGTAAAAATTCGTATAATGCATTAATTTTTTAACGTTTTTTAACTATCAGTCGCAGTTTTGAAGTAAACAGATGAACACTTGGATTTATATTCCTTGGTTACGTAGCAGAGTGTGGTCCAATAATTGTTAAAAACACCCATAAGCGCTATTTCCATTCCAAATCTAATTTTTAAAAATTTAAGTTTTGTCTTGTTTTGTTCAAATCGATCTGCAAGAATAAAATTGAATGTCACTGAGCTCATAACAATTGCCTTGGCAATAAAACGTTTTAACTTTGGGCGTGGCGCACTCTTTTTTGTATTGCGCCAGCACTAATTGAACATCACACCGCATAAAATTAATGTTATTGAATTTTTTTCTGTCTGCTAAAGAAGAATTTTGTTTCTGAAACATCGGCTGTTTGCGGGAGGCAGACGCATGCACATACAAAAATATGGGGAATAGGGTATCCAACAGTTCGTTGCAAACGTACTGTAGCTCTCGCTTATGTTTTTTATTATTTTGTTTCTCTTTGCGGGTTTTATCAAATGAAACATTAGTTATTTATAACAAACAATTTAAAAACAATAAAATGAGACAAATTAGAAATATTAAACAACATATAAACACGAAAAGGCACAAATTTATACGAAAGAGGTCAAAATTACTGAAACATTTTGATACGATTTTTTTGTTAATAACTTTGCAAACTAAATTAATAAAACTCTAGAATTAGTTAGCACATTAAACAAATAACATTTTTTTCACAAAAATATTAACAAATATCAAGGTATTTACGTAAACAAAATCAAACATCAATTCATGACATGCGCGAAAAACTGAGTCAATTTGACACTCAACGTTCATAGATAGCGTTAAGAAGGTGTTCCCATTTTATAAAGTCTTATATGTAGAAAAAGAATTCAATATTAAATTAATAAAAATTTACGTGTAGATAATGAACAGAAGGGAGAAGGAAACAAAATAAGAGGGAGATAGCACTTATTTAAAAACTTGTAGTAATTTTAATGGTAACGAGCAGTGCTACCAAATTCTAGTTTTTTATTTCTCCGTGGTGAAAAGCTTCAAAGCATATTCACCACGACTATTTTTACATAAGTTCTAATGTAATTTGTTTTATCATTTCATGAGGTAAACAAAGCAAGGGGCAGCATTGGCGACAGCCGAAATGGCACCACCGACAGCGCTGCAGCTGAAAAAAAAATTCGGTGTGCCAACTTTTATTAAGTTGTGTGCCACAGAGTGCCAAGCTATTAAATCCAAGTAAGAAAATCAGATGTTCAAACAAGAACTATATTAATATTTCTTATTAATAACTAGCTGTCCTGGCAAATGTTCGAGTATGTACATTTAAGGGGGTTGTTTGTAGTTTGCATCTGAAAAAATAATGTTTGAAAATTCAAAATACCTTTTTCCAACATTATTTCAAAAAACAAAATTTTTTTTATAAAAAAAATTTATTAAAAATCAAAAACAAAATTGAGAATTTTGAAATGCCATGTCAATAACGTTATAAATAACTTATTGTTTCCAAAATTTTATTGAAATCGGATTTATAGTTTACGAGAAAACTTGATTTGAAAATTTTAGATCCATTATAAGCAAATTCTGAAAAATTTGTTTCAACCAAAAAATAGACTATTCTAAAAAATTGCATTCTGAAAGTTTTATCAAAATCGTAAGAGCGGTTTTTGAGGAAATCAAACTTTTTGTTTAGGATTGCATGGCAGGTAGCGTTATTTTTGGACTTATAGCAAAAAAAGACCTCCCTAGAGAATACCAAATAAATACAAAATACCAAATTTGAAGCACATCGGCCCATCCATTCAGGCTCTAGAGGTGCGAACAGACAGACGGACGGAATTTCTAGACCAACTTTTTTCGACTTGTTTATCGTAATGTCATATTTGATTGTTAGAATTTTTTTTTGCACGAATCCATAACTTGCTTTATAGTACCTATAATCGCAAGTAAAAATCACCCACACAGCTTGTTAAGAAAATCATTATTGGACACTTCTGACATTTCTTCGAACGTATACCAGTGCCAGTGTTGTAAACAATCATTGTAGTAGATTTTTTTAAGGGTTTACACAAAGAAGTTACAAATGTGAAAAAGTTGGTTCAGTTTTTAATGTTTGTTATGAATTTGTTACATAAATGTTTGATATTTAATTTAAATAAAAAGAAGCGCCAAATTTAAAATTTTTTAGTGCCAATGGGTGCCACAGTGCCAAACTCATTTGATAGTGCCAGTTTGGCACTAAAGTGCCTGTTTCTGTAGCGCTGAGCAGGAGTAGAAAAAGTACTAGAGTCAATCTTTAATTCGACGTCATCACTGCTCTTTTTCACATAAATAAATCCATTTTTCATTCTCACTGAGAACAGAATTCCTTCTTTCCGCAGTCAGAGAGAGACAACTTTCCTCGCCTCCATCCCCGCAAAGCTTTTTGTTTACATTTTTTATAACGAGTTGAATTCCTATCGGTGTATACATGTTTTCCCCTCGTACAGAACAAAAAAAATCAAAAAAAAAATGTGTGTCTCTTTCTCTCTTAATTAAAGGTCTCTTGATTGATTTATCTGACATTTTTCCGACATTGGTGAATATGTACAGCAACTTGCATCTGTGTTGTCCCCACATTTTTTGTATATGGAGTTTAATACAGATGCAAGTTGCTGTCTGAACTCGCAGCTTGTAGGTTAAAAGAGAGCCACCGTCAAAGTAGCCTCTCTCTATTAGTTTCTTCTCTCTGCCGCAGTTGAATAGCATGACGCAGAAGAGAACTCTTAAGTGGTGTTAGGCTTTGATTTAGGTATATTCGATGGCCCGATGAGTCGGAGTGCGCGGTATTGGGATGTTCACAGTCATTAAACAGTTGAGAGGTAGATAAACCATTAATTGACCTGAATGCAGACAACAAACATTTTTTTTATTTGGTGATGACAGTCGAATAAAAAGTGTGTTGTTATTATTGTTGGAATTTCTCGTGTTTAGATAAAAAGCATCGAAGTAAGGGCCAAGTGTATGCTTTAGTTTGGATGCAATTTTTTTTGTCAGTTCAACTGCACTCATATTCATATTCTTAGGCAAGCCGCAAATAATTACATCGCTCAAACGATGATGGTCATCCAATTGATCTCTTATTTCAGTGTTTTCATTTTTAAGCTCAGTTATTTCACTCTCGCACTGAAACAAATGGTCACGAAGAGCAGAAATAATTTCACAGACATGTTTAGTTATTTTACTTCAAGTTCTTTGAATGATTTAGTCAGATTTGCCAAAAGATTAGTTTCAAGCTCGTGAAGATGTTTGTTAGTACTATTATCGACGATGGCTGTATTCGGTTTTGCCTTTCTGGATGCAGATAATGGCAACTTACCCTGTCGATCAGGAGTTTGATGAGTCTTAGGCGCTTAATTTTTGGTTCGTATTCTAGTCCGAGTACTGAGTGGAGCAGAGCTACATGAAGGTGAGGACTTGACAGTGCCAGCAGCGGTGGAAGCAGTGGTCATCATCATGCAGACGGTGGTGGTGGACATGGTGGCAGCAGGGCCGGCCCGAGCTAAATTAGCGCCCTGTGCAAGCTTTATCATTGGCGCCCTCAATTGATTTTTGGAAGAAGTCATTTCCTCATTACCCAAGGGATAGACTTTGCAAAGCGTTTTTTAACGAGTAATAATAGTTACTGAAGAATACAAAAATAATCGTAAATTTAATTGAACAAATATATCACACAATTATAGGAGATAATACAAGATATATTTGAGGTAGGTTGTGTAACGTACAGTTTGTGAATTAACATAGGCGGAAGCTTATGAAGGGTGATTCACTTAAGGTGTGCCAAACTGCTAGAGCGAGTAGGTTGGGTTGGGACAAGAAAAACTCACGTGGGAGGGGGGTCTATTCCCTTCCGTTTAGCTGAGAGGGGCAATTTTCTTAAAACATGACTAAAATTGGAAACAAAAATTATTAAAAAATAACAAAATAAGTTCTACAACGCCATGCTGTGCCATTTTTTAAGGCCAAAAACCTCTTCTTTTACTTATTTTGTTTTGAAAAATATTTATTTTAGTGAATTTTTTTCAAAATATTAATTTTCAAACTCAAAATTAAAAAAAAAAGTTAAAATCAAATTTTCAGACTAATTTTATTTCAAAATTTTACCTTATTTAGTAATTGTATTGCCAAAATTCAATGCTCTTATATGCTTCAAGTCCAACATTAAAAACCGTATGTCTCTAGGATTTCTTGTTCCCAAGCTATTCAAAAATAAAAGAACCTATTTCTGCATAAAAACACGAAAATCTAGCCTTGTGTGTTTTTTATGAACAATAAGGTTCGGATACTTTTGAATAGCTTGGCAACAAAAAGTCATAGAGCCATACGGTTTTCAGTGTCTGACCCAAAACTAATAAGAGCATTGAGTTTCGATAACAAAAATAATACATGAATACATCAAATTATGAAAAAAATTAGTTTGAAATTTTTTTCTATTTTTTTGTTGCCATAATTTTGAGTTTGAAAGTTAATATTTTGAAAACTGATCACTTAAATAGCTTTATTTAAAAACACTAAAAAGGAGGAGATTTCTGGCTTTACATAAAGATATGGCATGGCATTGTAGGAGTTACCGTTATTTTTTAATTATTTTTGTTCCAATTTAAGTCATGTTTTTAGAAAATTGCGCCTCCTGGCTAAACGGAGATGAATAGACCCCCCTTTCATACGATTTGTTTCGTGTCTCAACTCAGCCTACTCGTTCTAGCTCTTTAAACAACCTTACACCAACAATAATACAAGTATTTTTTGTTATATTAGGTATCTTTGCTCACACCGATTACCCTGTGTTAGTCAAAAAATTCTTTTTTTTTTTAATGGAAACAATGACTGGCAGGCAAGAACAAAAAAAAGAAAAAAAGAAAATTGAACAAAAAAGATTCACTCAATAACGACAAACGACAAACCTCATCATTAGTCATCGCATCATCATCAGTCATCACTCATTATTTCCATATTTAAATTTCAACTCAACCCTTTGTCATCTCTCATCACTCCAGACGAGTGATAAGATTCCACTCATAAAGAGAAGCCAATGACAAACTTAAACATAGTACAAAAAACACTCAACCGAAAGAGTTAAAATTCATAGGTGCAGTTTTTAATTTTGCACACTGTTGTGTACATGAGTATGAATTTTGTACCTCAGAATTTCAGTTGAGTAACATTGCTCACTTTGATTTCATATAGAAGCACTGACATCGTGTGCATGTTACCAACATGCACACTGTTAATTATCTGTATTTATGCTGTTGAAATTTTTTTTATGATACACTGCATAGGGGTGGGTTATGAAAATAAAATAAAATTTCTCATACGTGATGATGCCTTATAAAGAGAAAAATAGCATATAGCTAGGTAGGTAGGTATCTATTGAAGCTAACTTGGTAGATAAAGTTTTGTTTTTACTGTGGGACTGTGGGGTGGGTGTGAATAAAAAGGTAAACATGGATTAATTTTTGGAATAGTAGATATTATGTAAATACATAATTGTATATCTGTCATTAAATTCAAATTAGCTGTTAGTTATATAATGAATATCAATATTGGTATGAGCTACAAAAATAAATGAGAATTAAAAAAGAAGGTAGTGGTTACGAGGTGACTATTTAAACGCTCGCCCAAGGCGCCCATTGGTTTCAGCGCTCTGTGCATTTGCACCGCTTGCACGTATAGCTTGTCCGGCCCTGGGTGGCAGTAGGTGGTGGTGGCAGTTGTAGCAGTGGCGGTAGGAGCGGATGAGATAGTGGTTGCGGTGACTGTATTAGAGTTGGTGGAGAGCAGGTTAAAGTTCAATTATAATTGATTTTATTATCAATTCACGCTTTAAATTATCACTTTGGGAAAAAAAAACTTCGATCAATTTCAAAAATAAAAAAAAAAAACAATATAATGTACTTTTTACTGTAGTACTGACAATATGCGGATTTATTTTATAAAATGCACGGAGCCGATAAAAAAAAACACGTATATACTTTAGAGACATTCTCTTCTCTTCATGAGACAGTTGTTTATTTTCCAGGCATTTTAGATGAAGACGGGGAATAGGAGTTGAATGGTAGAGCTATAGCAGAAGATCTTGTTGGCACAATTTTGGTGAAATACGCGGCACGAATGAATCTTAGGCATTTTTATATAATATAATTTAATTGTTCTTATATAAATTGTATGTTCTATTGTATTAAATTTTAGATCCTGATGATGGCACTTAGTGCCGAAATATATTGATCAAAAATAAACCGGGTTCGTCCATCAGGATGGATAGCTGCAAATTATTTTGGTAATGGAATGACATGCAGGGGCTGCTCGTGGATTTGTTCGATAATGTGTACAAAAACATCCAGCATCATTCAAAACAAAATCACGCGTGCGAAGGTTGTGATTTAGTTATATTAAAATCTTCTCCGAAAGAGCGTTTTTAAACGAATTTATAGAATACTATAAATCAAGTCGCCCATTGTGGGGTATGTACTACTTGCGGAGAGTATTTGTTAAGTGACAAAAAAGAAGGGAACTACAAAGAGCTTCTGGAAGTGATGAAAAAGTATAAAAAAAGTAAATATTACGGATGTAAAAAGAAAAATAAATACCTTACGAAGCAGCTATAGCCGCGAATTGAAAGTAATATAATAATATCTGGGTCTGATTGACATTATAAGGCAATTGACATAAGGATTTGTACAAGATTATAGAAAGGGAACGGGGCTGCTGTGAATCACAAGAAACTTGTTTGATAGTGTGTACACGACACCTATCCTTCCAAAATGACATCATTCCTTATCCGTCCCTCATGATCGAAAGTGTGTACCCTGCATAAGGTAAGATTGTCAGAGCATGAAGCCGACATAAGGAAAAAGAAGACGGCCACTGCGCGGTAGCTTTTTTGTTATGCATTAAGTTTTCCACGGTGGAACAAATTGAAAATATGCTTATGTGGTTCAAAACAGCCAAATGTACCTATTATAGACTGGGTGCTGGAGGGAAGTGAGTATGCAAAATGTGTGGACCGCATTCCATTAATTGATTTCAGTTTAGAAAACTCAAAGATTAATAATATGGATGTTGCCGCTCCATTTTGTGGTCCAATTTATTTTTACCCCCACTCCCCTTATATAAATAAGGCATCTATGGAGAGTATGCTATGAAGCCGTTGTTACGGTTATTTTAGTTATAATTTATAGTTATTTCGTATGATGAAAGTAATGATGAATTCAAAGACACAAATTAAAGTCATAAAAATCTTTTTTTATTGATAAAAATAATAAAATATAGGCTGGGGTGCTTTGAGAGAAAGATTCTTCGGGTGATATTCGGGCCTGTATGTATCAATGGAGTATGGAGGAGAAGATTCAATGACGAACTGTACGGGCTATACAGCGACATTGACTTGGTTAAGAAGCTGAAAATTCAGCGGCTTAGATGGCTGGGTCATGTGGAGCGTATGGACGAAAACGCTCCTGCCCGACGAGTCTTCAATTCCAACCCGGAGGGCCGACGCAGTTCTGGAAGACCCCATCTAAGGTGGCGCGATCAAGTGGTAAACGACCTCAACCAACTTGGTGTGCGCAACTGTAGGCCACTGGCTAGGGACCGGCCTAGCTGGCGAGAATTGTTGGTTGAGGTCGTGGTCCACAATGGACTGTCTGCGCCACCTTAAGTAAGTAAGTAATAAAATACTCGACTGGGTCGCACATACTTGAAAGAATGAATTAATTGGGGGAAAGTGCACTGCGACCTTTAAGATCTATTATGTCCCCTTTTCTAAAGCGCTGGATGAGGATACTCATCTTGCAGCACTTCCTCCAACTTCTTCATCGCAGAATCTGCATGTTGCGCTGCTTGACAGCCCTAGGATATTAAGGTGTCTTTTAAGTTTGCAGTGCCCTGTGAGAAACCCCGTTATGATTCTCAGGTTGTTTCTGTTTAAGTAAATGCAGGCTGTAAATCGTTCTAGGTTGTAGTTCCCCAGTTACATTTTTGCCTGTCTTAGCTTTGGGAGTTCTTTCCACTGGTAAGATCTTTTGATTTCTTCGTTTGTTTTGATCTTATTTTTGATTACATTCTCCCCAAAACCACAGTAGGGTTCCGGTCCAAAAAAGGGTGCTGTTGCCCCTATTTTCGCCAGACGGTCAGCATCTTCATTACCTTCAACACCAACTTGGCCTGGTATCCAATGCAGAGTGACTGTGTTTTCCCTGCCCAAAGTGTTGAGTTTCTCTAGGCATTCCCATACCAGTTTGGAACTGATACTGTATGAGCTAAGGGCTTTAAGCTTGACTGTCTGACATTATTACAATGTTTTGCTTGCGATAGTTCCTATTTAAGTTTAATTCAGCGCATTTTCCTATCGCGTTAACTTCCGCTTGAAAGATGTTTGAGGACTGTCCCATTGGAACAGAGACTTTGGTTCTAGGCCCAAAGATTCCTGCACCCGTTCCTTCAATAGTTTTTGATCCATCAGTTTACCACTTGATGGCATTTGCTTTAAAGGTGTAGTTTTCTGTTTCTCCTAGCCACTCTTTTTTGCTACTTAACTTCGTTCGGAAGTTTTTCTCGAAGTTGTAAATATTAATCATGCTATCTCTGGGAATATCAAGGGAGGGTATTATTTTGGACAGGGAGTCTTTTTGTCTAAGACTTATTTGTTTACCTTTGTCGGTGCCTTCTTTTGAAAATCTCATGATTGTTCCCTCAGCTGCACTTTGTATCACAAAGTGTAATGGGGTCAGATGCAAGATGACCTCCATTGCTGCCGTAGGGCAAGTTCTCATTGCTCCTGTAATGGATAAGCATGCGAGCCTTTGCACTTTTTCAAGTGATTTTCTAGTCGTAGCTAGTTCTGTTCTTTTATGCCACACAACCGCACTATAGGTGATAATGGGCCTCACCATCATAGTGTACATCCATCTTATTATATTCGGTTTACATCCCCATGATTTTCCTGCAAGTCGTCTGCATATCATAAGGGACTTTATGGCTTTCCCTACTGTTATTTCAAGGTGTTTGTTCCAGAGGAGTTTGCTATCTAGGGTAATTCCTAGGAATTTGACCTCCCTCTTCGTATCGATTACTTCACCTTTAAACCGGATGGGTTTCGTGTGCGGAAGAAGTCTTTTCTTTGTGAATGGTACAATTGTGGTTTTTGATGGAAAGATATTTAGTCCCACTGATGCCCACCATTTGCTTGTTATTGTCAAACCCCTTTGTATTATGTGATAGAGGGTTTCTTCAAACTTTCCATAGGCTGTTATCGTCGGCAAAGCCTAGGCATTGTATACATTGAGAAGTAAGACATTCTACGAGCTCATCCACAACGAGGCTCCACAGCAGGGGTGATAGAGCCCCTCCTTGCGGGCATCCTCTTGTTGTGATGATTTTCTGTACGTTTTGTCCGGAATGTGCCTCTGCTATTCTAGTACTCAGCATTTCGTCTATCCATCTGGTTATTGTGATGGGAACACTCTTCCTAACTAGTGCTTTTTTGACTGCCTCGTGAGAGGTATTATCAAAAGCACCTTCTATGTCGAGGAACACACTTAGGGTGGTTTCTTTGGCGTCAAGTGCCCTTTCTATATTGTTCGTTAATTCAAAGAGAGCGGTCTCTGTTGCTCTGCCCGCTCTATAGGCATGCTGACGTTGATTCCGAGGCATATTCCTTAAAACTTCTGATCTGATGTAATTGTCGATCACTTTCTCCAAAGTTTTCAGTAGGAAAGATGTTAGACTTATCGGTCTGAATGACTTCGGATGGGTTGTATCTTTTTTCTTCGTTTTTGTTATGAAGATAACTTTAGCTTCTCTCCACAGACTTGGTATATACCCAAGCGCAATACTGCTTCGAAGTATGCTAATGAGGTACGGCATGAATTCATCTTTGCCCTGTTGCAGTAAGGCTGGAAAGATGCCATCTATGCCGGGTGATTTAAAAGGTTGCAAGGTACTAATTTCCCATTCTAGTCTTTTTCCTGAACAGATATTTTTTGCTATCTTCCAGTCTTCTCTGTTTGGTTTGAAAGGTATACTTTCAATTCTATCATTCACTATGGGTGAACTACCTGGAAAGTGGGTGTTTAGTAGCAAATTAGATCTTTGCTCTTCATTTTCTGTGAAGCTACCATCTGCGTTCCTAAGTGCCAATGATGTTAAAGTTTTCTCCATCGACAGTGCTTTGTGTAGTCTGACAGCTAAAGGTGTGGAGGATATGTCTTCGCAAAAAGTTTTGAAGTTGTTTCTTTTGGCCTTCCTTAGTTCTTTGTTGTATTTGGTAAGCTCTTCAGAATAGTTTTGCCACTCTCCAGTTCTCTTCGCCTCATTAAAAAGTTTTCTTACCCTAGATTTTAGTTTTGAAAGATTACTGCTCCACCACGGAGCGTCTTTCTATTTTCTAGCAGTTTTTATAGGGCAGCTGAGTTCATACACCTCATTGATTGCCCCACCAAACTTCTTGAATATATTCTCTAGTTCAGGGTGACTATTAGTCGTACTAACTGGACCTAACTGTTCAATATTGGTTTTAAGGGTGTTTTTATATAGTTGCCTGTTCGTATTTCTTGGGTTCCTTCTAGAGGTATTCTCTGTGAGAAGGCCCTCTTATAGAAACACAATGATTCTGTGGTCAGACATTGAGGGTTCGTTGGAGACTCTCCAATCTCTTAGAGCTTGACTTTAGTTTGGTGATCCAAAGGTTAAGTCTAAGACTTCTTCTCTATTTGTAGTTATAAGGGTAGGGGTGTTCCCTACATTGAAAATATCTAGGTTTCTTACGAGAAGGAATTCTAAAAGGTACTCACCCCTTTGGTTTATGTCGCTGCTGCCCCATGTTGTGTGGTGGGCGTTCGCGTCACAACCTATTAGTATCGGTAAGTTCCTACTGCTGCAGTAGGTCACCAGTTTTTGTACTTCGTCGCACATACTTGCTCTATGGGTCCAATAGCACGATGATAACAAATTTGTCTAGCAATAGCAAGTTCTCTTTGTTACATAAAAAAAAAAACAAAAAAGTCCAAATTATTTGTTTAAGAAGTGTTTATGTCCCGCATTTTGAACATATTGAAATCGTTATAAGATACGTTAGTTTTGCCAGTTATTTCGTTACACGGAGACTTCCAATGGAATTAAGTTTTTTGTATACAGATGTCATTTACTTGTGTTTTGAGCTCCCAAAAAAAACCCACATAGTAAATCAAAATTGTTATTGACATTTTTGAAAAATTTGGTAAGAACTAAGAAATGGAAAACCCGATATATATACGGGATCTACCTTTAAGAAACCTTTAATATTTAAAATGTAGATGCTAGCTTTTATGATGCTATGAAAGATATATAATTTAGCAAGTCTTAACCATTTCTTTAATATCATTGTCCAATTAGGGCCAATTAATAGAACCGTTAAAACCAGATTTCCGTTATACCGTTTTTAACCAGACAGTAAAAATGCTGATTTCTTCTAAGTATTGTATGGTTAAAACCTAGTGGCTCGTATTATGGGCGCCACCATTTAAAAAAGTGTAACCGAAAAAAATGCAACACCACCTAATAGGAAACTGTAAGGAACTATACCAAACAAAGTTTCAGTGAATTCGAAAAAAAAAACAAAAGTAAGTATAGTAGGTAATTAATAACGTACAATTTTGAAATAAATTGGTTTGAACATTTATTTTAAATTTTTTTTTTTTTCAAAATTTTGAGTTTGAAATTAATTTGTCTGAAGCGCTTCGCTTAAATAACTTAATATAAAAATACAATAAAATAAGAGACTTCTGGTTTTCAAAAAGGTATAACATGGCTGTATATTTTTCGAAGTAAAATAACTTAACTAAGAGATTTTATTTCTCTTTGAAGAATATTAAAAAAAAAAAATGAAAGAAAAAGACGAAGCGTACTTTCATTAACAATTTAAAATTTTCTTTATTGATTTCTGATATTTCTTATTCTAATTTCTAAGCATAAACATTAAACAACTTCTACGTATATCTCAAATAAATTGGCAACTGTCAAACCATATATGTGAGACGTATAAACCGTCCCACAAGTTCAATTTGACTTTATTTAAAAATTAATAATTTGTTAATCTATTTTTAACAATTATCAAACCATATATGTGAGACGTATAAATCGTCCCACAAGTTCAATTTGATTTTTATTTATGACAAATTTGTTAGTTGGTTTTTTTTTTTTTATAAAGCTTAACTATATCAGCGATATATATTTGACGTATAAATCGTCAAACAATTTCCACTGATTTTACCTTTTTGTATAATAAAATAATTGCTGCTGCTGTCTGTATCAACGGGCTGCGGTTGGAGAATCAAAGAGAGTGATAGTTAATTTTGTCGGCCTTTTATACCTTGGTTTTTTAATATTTCGGGCAGTTCTAGCATTGCCAATTGGGTATAATGAAGTTTTTTATTGGATTCACCACATGAAAATATAGAAAGTTTTTTTTATTAATATTAGGAAATAAGTTTATTTTACTAAAATCAATAATAATTATCATTTGGTAATTTTAATATTATTTTAATATTATATTATATTTAATATTATTATTTTTAATATTTACTACCGTTTTTGTATGTTTTTTTTATTGTTTCAAACCTTTTATGTACCCATCGTGGTGAATAAACATAGAAAAAAATTAATTTCAGGTAATGCCATTTCGTTGCCATTTGCAATTTTTCGTGCAGATTTACTTTCATTTTAATGTATTTCTATTTCATCTATTTTATTATAAAGTTAATAATTTGTTTATAACTCAATAAATAATTAACTTTTTAATAATTTGACTAAATTTTCGTGTTCCTTGAATAAAATTCCTTATATATGGTGCACCCTGTGAACACTGACAATAAAGTTTATCTGTCAAATTCGTGAAGGTCTTGTGCGCATGTTGTGCGAAATTTATTTATGCAAAATAATATTAATTAATTGTGATTTGTTCAATGTTTAATGTTTAAACGTATATTAGGATAATGTTTTAATTAATTCAAATGTTTATTCATTGTGGTTTGTGAAATAAATAGTGTTATTGTTAATGGAAAGTTTCAAGATGTTTTGAGGTTATATTTGTTTGCCTCTTTTGTGTTTAATTAATGTATTTCTTCGTGTAATGTGTATATTAACTAAATTGGTGTTTATTGTTATAAATAAATCAAATTTAATTGTTTAAATTCATCTTTTTTTTTTCATTCTTTAGATCATTCAATCAACAATAACATGGTGAGACTCCTCTGGACATCTGTGCTTTCGCTGTTTTGGTTTGTTATTGTTTTAATGTGAGTCCCTACAGGGTGTACTATATTTTAAGCGTACATTAATTTTTTTGCTTTTGTAATGTTTTGTTTAATTTGTACTTTTTTCATGTTTCTTCATCTGAATGTTCCTACGATGCGAATTGAGTGCCTACGCAGAGGGTGTTTCGATAACATTCGGTTTACTGGTAAGTATGTATACGTACATACATTGTTGTTGTCTTTAACCTATCTTTTTTTTGCAGATCGGCTGAATTTGTTTTTTATTTAAATTAGCTTAAGTATTGATTAAAATAATTACTTAAATAATTGAAATGTATATATTATGTATAAGTTTATATTTCAGTTTTATTTAATTACTTCATTGTTTTATATACATATACATATAATGTAAATTAAATTTTGTACAATTATATACATTTTCATTAAATTTTAATTTTGATTTTGTTGACTCAACATTCTCCCCCCCTTGAACGACCACGTTCAATAATTCGCTTGTTTATTTTTTCCAGTCCCTTGCGGTGGTGATTGTGGAAAACGACTTTTCCCGCTCTATTAACATTTACCCGGACCTGGTATTTGTCTGGCAGGTTAACGGTAAACTGTTTCCTTTTACTATGCTATGGATACGTTTGAAGTCGATCCGCTGCAAGGTGTTTTTAAAAATGAAGAGGTCTTCTCCTTCCCTGGTGACAAACCTTTGAACGTCGTTGTTGATTCGCATCTCAATTTCGTCAACGGTTGTCGACGGCTTCAACATACTTAATGACTCAACCGTTGAACCGTTGATGGTTACTGGGATTAAGTTCCCGACTATGCCGCTTGGGTCTTCTTTCTCTCTTTCTACATTTTCCTCAATGAGCGTTTGCAATGGTGTGGGTAGGTGAGGTGGAGAAAACCTGATTTCCTCCAAAATGTTGAGGTAGTCCTCCCTCGGTCCAATTGGCCATTGTGCGTCCATTATTTCTGAAAAAATGCGATTACTTATAAGTTATGCTGACATATACACTAAACATATACAATTCTACTACTGACAACACATGGACAAGGTTCTACTGAACAGGTCAATTACACGTTGTTATGGTAGTTTCATTGTTTTCGATTGGTAATGAGCATATTTTAACGATTGGTCGTTGACAAGTATTAAATCTTGTTCGTACTGTTACTACTCGTGTTAGTCCATCCTTTCCAGGATGGATAATTTCGATGATTCCTAAAGGCCACGTCGTTGGTGGGGTATTTTCATCTTTGATGAGAACAATATCTCCAACCTTAATACCTTGTTCATTAGTTAGCCATTTAGGTCGTTGTTGAAGATGATTTAAATATTCAGTTGACCACTTCTTCAAAAAATTTTGGTGCATTTGTTGCACATGTATCCATTTTTGGTTAGGTGTTGAAGTTGATGCTATGAGACTAGGTTCAGGGATTGCATTTATAGCTTGACCGATGAGGAAATGACCTGGAGTGAGAACCGCCAGATCGTCAATGTCATTTCGTAATGTACATAAAGGTCGTGAATTTAAGCATGCTTCAATTTGCGCAAGTAATGTCGTGAGTTCTTCGAATGTGCATATTGTTGTGCCTAGCACACGACGCAGATGATATTTTATGGATTTTCCACCTGCTTCCCATAATCCTCCGTGATGAGGTGCTGCAGGTGGGTTGAAATGCCAGTTTATGTTTAAGTTAGACAGATAGTTGACGATATTTGGTGTAACTTCCTTAATGGCTTGATCTATGTCACGATCTAGTATTGTTTTTCCTCCTTTAAAATTCGTTCCGCAATCTGAGTAGATGTCCGTACATAATCCTCGTCGAGACACAAACCTTTTCAAAGCTGCTATGAAAGCCAGTGCGGTCAAATCTGACACCACCTCTATATCTATGGCCTTGGTTGCCATACATACAAATATGCAAAAATATCCCTTGTAATGTTTTGCTTTTCTGATCGTTGACATTTTTAGTTGTATTGGTCCGGCATAATCAACGCCCACATGTATAAAGGCTCTTGTAAGATTAACTCTAGGCCCCGGTAACGTTCCCATTAACTGTTGCATTGTTGCTGCTCGATGTTTTGCACATATAACGCATTTATGCATTTGTCGTGTTGTGACTCGTTTTCCGTCAAGAATCCAAAAATTATTGCGAAGAGTATTAAGCACTAATGAGGTGCCTCCATGCAATGTTTCCTTGTGTATTTTTTCAATGATTAAGTTGCAAACATTATGATCTCGTGGCAAAACGATCGAATGTTTTCGATTGTATGTGATATTCGCATTTTCCAATCGACCTCCTACTCGAATTAGGCCATCTTGATCTATAAACGGATTTAATGTTATGAGTTTGCTGTTTTTAGGCAGTGGTTTGTTTTTCTTAAGGCAATCCAATTCCACTGGAAATGCTGATGTTTGTATGATTTTTGAGATTTTCATACTTGCGTGAGATAATTCCTTTGCGGTTAAGGCACCTGTTTGCCTTTGAGCAGGGTTGTGACAATTTTGTATGTATCGTAGTACTGTAGCCATGACTCTTATGAGCTTTGTATATGATGAATATGTTGGTAGAATTGTACTGTATGGTTGTGCAAACATATTCGTTGTCTTAGGTTGTCTGGCTTCTAAATTAGTATCATTGTTTTGAATTGGATTTGATGGCCATTTAATTCGGGGCTTGCTAAGCCAATCCAGTCCATGCCACCACAGATTACAATCTACTAATTGTTGTGTTGTCGTTCCTCTAGAAGCCAAATCTGCGGGGTTATCTTTCGTTGGCACATGATGCCAATGCTCAGTTGGTAAGACTTCTTGGATTTCTGCCACTCTGTTAGCAACATAGGTTTTCCATTTAGATGGATGCTCACGTATCCATTGCAGAACAATTGTTGCATCTGTCCATAAAAATATTGGAGTGTTTTGTAATTGCATGTCTTGAACGGTGACTTTCAGGAGTTTTGCTAGTAGTAAAGCTCCATTTAGTTCCAATCGAGGAAGTGTAACTGGTTTTACTGGCGCTACCTTTGATTTAGCTGTCAACAATTTCGTCGTTACGTTACTTTTATCGTCTTGGGTTCGGATATACAATACAACTGCATATGCTTTGATGGATGCGTCACAAAAACCATGTATTTGAATTGTTTGGCTATTTTTTGATATTCCAATCCAACGGGGGATTTTTATTTTATTGACTTCTTGTAAATCTTCTTTAAAATTTTGCCACCTTGCAGCAATGTCTTGGGATACTTTACTGTCCCAAGAAAGGCCGGTGATCCACAGTGTTTGGATTAATATTTTGGCTACTATCACAATCGGTGAGAGCCATCCTACTGGATCGTACAACGACGCTATTTCTGATAGTATAGTACGTTTGGTGTTGGCTCTTGTACTTGATAGGCCGTGAGTGTTGAACGTGAAATAGTCTTCTACAGGATACCATCGAATGCCTAAGGTTTTTATTGATTCACCTTCGTTGAGTTCTAAAGGTTCTTTAACTTCTCTATCTTCTACTGACAAATGGTTAATTAATTCTGGTTTGTTGCTTGTCCATTTTCGGAGCTTGAACCCACCTTTACTAAGCATTTCAATTAACTGCTGTTGCAGTTCGAGACATTCTGGAATTGTCTCTGCTCCACTTAGCAAATCGTCTACGTAAAAGTCGGTGAACACAACCTTTGAAGCTTGTGGATATTGTTTTTCTTCATCTTGTGCTAGTTGTTGCAGCGTTCTGATTGATAAGAATGGTGCTGATGATGTTCCAAACGTAACTGTGTTCAAATGGTAATCTTGTTGAGCCTTTGTTTGTGGATCTCGTCTCGCCACAAAATACGTTGATACGCCCTATGATCTGGATGCATTCGAATCATGCGGTACATTTTCTCAATGTCTGCTGTTATTGCTACTTTATGTTTTCTCCAATTTAAAACGATGGAAAACAATTTAGTTTGCAGTGTGGGTCCAATGAGCATTTAGCTTGCAGTGTGGGTCCAATGAGCATTTGTTCATTCAATGATTTTCCATTGGTTATCCGAGCAGATGCATCAAATACTACGCGTAGCTTTGTAGTCGTACTTTGCTTAAACACTGCATGGTGAGGTATATAATAATTTGGTTCATTTTCTTTTGGTGGTTTACATACTTCCATGTGACCCATTGTTATATATTCGTCCAAACATGCCTCGTATTCATTTTTGAGTTCGATATTTTTGCTAAGCTTCCGTTGCAAGAAGTCATATCTTTGTAATGCACGATCTCTTGACGTGCCCAGATTTGGTCCATTGGACTCTATAAATGGTAATTTAACCATATATTGATTAGTTGGCAGTCTTGTATAATCGGCTTTGTATAATTCTTGACATTTTTTTTCTTCTGGAGTTTGCTTGTTGCAAACTTGAACTTCTTCTGTTTCCCAGAATTTCTGCATTAGATGACTAATGTCGTTGATTGGATTAACTATAGTTGTAAATACCTTGACTGCTGTTTCATATATTTTTGACGTTTGTCCCATAATTATCCATCCGAAGATTGTGTTCATGGCTACCGGAGTTCCTTCTGGTCCGTAACGTATGCCTTCTCGTATAATATGTCCGTAAACATCTGCTCCTAGTAGAGCATCGATGGGACTTGGCTTCCAAAATGTTGGATCTGCTAATTCGAGTCCATTAAGATGATTCCAATTAGTGCTGACTATTTGCTTGGTTGGTAATAAGTCAGTGATTGTTTTCAAAACGAACATATTTATTTCAACTGATGCTTTATTTGGCTTGGTAGATTGAAGTTGTATTTGAACTTGCTGTCTTGAACTCACAGATTGATTCTTGTTTAAGCCAACAACTTGAATTGATGTGCGTTTTCTTTGCAAATTTAAGGTTTGACAGGCCTTCTCTGTAATAAAGGATGTTTGTGATCCAGAATCTAGAAGGCATCGTAGTCTTGTTGAATGACCATTGCGGTGGACTGCTGTTACCAACGCTGTTTGTAATAAAGCATTGTGTTCCTTTGACGCAAAATAATTTTGTATTTGTTTTATGTTACCCCCTTCTTCGTGAGTTTCCTTCGACGAAGCATTGTGGAGGTGAAGTGTTGTGTGATGTGCCTTCTGACACTTTTGACAACGTTTTTTGTTTTTACACTTAGCGTGTTCATGTTTATTTGAAAAACAATTTAAACATCTGTTTGCAGCTTGAATTGTCTTTCTACGTGTTGGTATATCCGTGTTTAGATATGTTTCACAGATAGCCACATAATGCCTCCCATTGCAGGCTGGGCAATTAAGCTTTATGCTATTGTGGTATGTTTGAATACCTTCCTTTTTAATCGCGGTTGTAGTTGGCTTTGCGCCGATAGTACTACTAATGGATTCCAGGACTCGTATTCGTTTGTGAAGAAATGTTGAAAATGTTGTAAACTTTGGAAGATTTTTGCTATCTCCCAATTCTTCTTCCCAGAGACGCATTGTTGCAAATGGTAACTTCTGCACCAATAAATAAATTATTAATGCATCCCAGGTGGTCGTGTCTACCTTTAGAGCCTTCAATTGCTGTAGGCATTCTTCAGTTGTATCAACTAATGTTTTCAAGTTCCTTCCTGATTCGGAAGTGAGCTTTGTTTGGTTTACCAGAGCTTCCAAATGAAAATTAACTAGCGTCCTAGTGTTTTCATATCGCTCTTTGAGTTTTGCCTACGCTGGAGCATAATCCTCATTGGTAATTGGTGTATGCTTCAGTAATTTTTCCGCTTCGCCCTCCAGACAGCCTTTTAAATAATGTAATTTTTGCACAGGTTGCAGTTGCTTGTTTTGATGTACAAGTAACGTGAATAAATCATGAAATGATCTCCAATAATTGTAATCTCCATTGAACTTGGGTAATGAAATTTTAGGCAGTTGAGTATATGTAAACTGTGAATCAGGTGGGATTGTCGCATTGTGATTGGATTCTATCAACGAGCTGTTTAGACCATCTTCGAGTTCTCCCATGTATTCTGAGTATATAGTTTCAATTTCATCAAATTGGTGCTTCTTGATATATTTATTGTCACATTCCGTTTCTGAACTAATAATGATTTCGTGGATGTGTCTGTCTTGCTTGATAAATTCTTGCCACAATTCACGCAAGTCGATTAGTTTTTGTTTAAAAAAGCCGGCTGTTCTTTTGTCTAATCGCGTTTTCTTACCATTTTCTATGGTTTTTTCAAGTTTTGTTTTTAAAACAACTTGTTTTACTAATAACTCGTCTAATTTACTCATGGTAAACGTCGATTGTTATCACTTTTTTATTGTTTATGCTTTGTATTATTAATTAGTAGTAAACAAAGAAATATCAGAAACAACAATTAAACTATTAATGTGTATCGCATTCCTGGGTGGAACCACCATGTATATTTTTCGAAGTGAAATAACTTAACTAAGAGATTTTATTCCTCTTTGAAGAATATTAAAAAAAAAAAAAAATGAAAGAAAAAGACGAAGCGTACTTTCATTAACAATTTAAAATTTTCTTTATTGATTTCTGATATTTCTTATTCTAATTTCTAAGCATAAACATTGAACAACTTCTACGTGTATCTCAAATAAATTGGCAACTTTCAAACCATATAAATGTGAGACGTATAAACCGTCCCACAAGTTCAATTTGACTTTATTTAAAAATTAATAATTTGTTAATCTATTTTTAACAATTATCAAACCATATATGTGAGACGTATAAATCGTCCCACAAGTTCAATTTGATTTTTATTTATGACAAATTTGTTAGTTGGTTTTTTTTTTATAAAGCTTAACTATATCAGCGATATATATTTGACGTATAAATCGTCAAACAATTTCCACTGATTTTACCTTTTTGTATAACAAAATAATTGCTGCTGCTGTCTGTATCAACGGGCTGCGGTTGGAGAATCAAAGAGAGTGATAGTTAATTTTGTCGGCCTTTTATACCTTGGTTTTTTAATATTTCGGGCAGTTCTAGCATTGCCAATTGGGTATAATGAAGTTTTTTATTGGATTCACCACATGAAAATATAGAAAGTTTTTTATTAATATTAGGAAATAAGTTTATTTTACTAAAATCAATAATAATTGTCATTTGGTTATTTTAATATTACCCTTTTTTAATATCTACTACCGTTTTTGTATGTTTTTTTTATTATTTCAAACCTTTTATGTACCCATCGTGGTGAATAAACATAGAAAAAAATGAATTTCAGGTAATGCCATTTCGTTGCCATTTGCAATTTTTCGTTCAGATTTACTTTCATTTTAATGTATTTCTATTTCATCTTGTTTCCTCTTTCTTACTTATTGTTTTTATTATAAAGTTAATAATTTGTTTATAACTCAATAAGTAATTAACTTTTTAATAATTTGACTAAATTTTCGTGTTCCTTGAATAAAATTCCTTATATATGGTGCACCCTGTGAACACTGACAATAAAGTTTATCTGTCAAATTCGTGAAGGTCTTGTGCGCATGTTGTGCGAAATTTATTTATGCAAAATAATATTAATTAATTGTGATTTGTTCAATGTTTAATGTTTAAACGTATATTAGGATAATGTTTTAATTAATTCAAATGTTTATTAATTGTGGTTTGTGAAATAAATAGTGTTATTGTTAATGGAAAGTTTCAAGATGTTTTGAGGTTATATTTGTTTGCCTCTTTTGTGTTTAATTAATGTTTTTCTTCGTGTAATGTGTATATTAACTAAATTGTTGTTTATTGTTATAAATAAATCAAATTTAATTGTTTAAATTCATCTTTTTTTTTTTCATTCTTTAGATCATTCAATCAACAATAACATGGTGAGACTCTTCTGGACATCTGTGCTTTCGCTGTTTTGGTTTGTTATTGTTTTAATGTGAGTCCCTACAGGGTGTACTATATTTTAAGCGTACATTAATTTTTTTGCTTTTGTAATGTTTTGTTTAATTTGTACTTTTTTCATGTTTCTTCATCTGAATGTTCCTACGATGCGAATTGAGTGCCTACGCAGAGGGTGTTTCGATAACATTCGGTTTACTGGTAAGTATGTATACGTACATACATTGTTGTTGTTTTTAACCTATCTTTTTTTTGCAGATCGGCTGAATTTGTTTTTTATTTAAATAAGCTTAAGTATTGATTAAAATAATTATTAAAATAATTGAAATGTATATGTTATGTATAAGTTTATATTTCAGTTTTATTTAATTACTTCATTGTTTTATATACATATACATATAATGTAAATTAAATTTTGTACAATTATATACATTTTCATTAAATTTTAATTTTGATTTTGTTGACTCAACAATGGCACTCTATGTTATACCGTTGTTTTCAAATATTTTTTGGTTTTATGTAATTTTTTTTTAGAAAATACCATCTACAATTTTTTTCTTGTCTCAACCCAACCTACTCGCTCTAACTTTTTGAAAAACCTTATACCGATCACCCTGTTATATATATAAAATACTAGCTGACCCGGCGAACTTCGTTCCGCCTTAAATTGATTAAATGTCCCTTTCGAAAGTCGAGCCTCTCTTAAGAAAGAATTAAACAATTGATAATAAATTAATTAAAATTACTTTTATTTAAATAGAAATGATTAGGTCACTGCAACGCTTTGTGATAAACATAGTTGTTGGTTTTTTTGTCCGGTGTATAAACAAACAATGCAGATGGCTTTCCGACACGCGAACACGCCACGTACAGTTGTCCATGTAAAAAGCAAGGGAATTCAAGATTAAGGCCACACACTTGAAACGATTGGCCTTGCGATTTGTTAATTGGCATGGTCGAACGGGAAACTGAATCCGCTTAAACTCGAACGGAAAGTCGGTCGGCATCATAGGAATTCTTGGAATGAGAACTTCTTCGCCTTTGAACTTGTCTTTGATTTTTGTCGCTTGAATGACGTTGTTCATGAGTTTCTTCACTATCAACCTAGTTCTATTGCATAGTTTTGGTTGGTTCAGATAGCGCAGCATTATGATGACAGAGCCGACTTTGAGTTGCAAATTGTGCGGTGGTAGACCGGGAACATCCAACGAATTCAAAAATTCAATTGGATAGTTTGTTGCTTCGTCATCATTTGTTACGCGATCCAACGACTTGAGCGAATGCAGTGGAGCTGCGATTTTATTTTGAATGATGAAATTCAAATCATCGACGTCCTTATTTGTCGCAGCTAATATCGCGTGTTCACTGAGCCAATCGTGGTTCAAATAACTGTGACAGATGTTAGGGAATACTTTGCTGATGAGTTCTTCCTTCTATGATGTGAATTCACAATTCAGCGGGAACGAAATCAGGCCAGTTGCAGCATCAACGGTAATTCAACCATTTCCAATTGCCAATTGTTTTTTTTTTTGCAAAATCATCGGCAGATTGATCGTTCTGCGACGCAACTCGCATGTTTGTCGTCAACTGCAGCTTCTTTACGTATCGCCAGAAATACGATAATTTTAGGCAAGCGTTCAGTTCATCTGCAGGCGTTGAACGTGGGATTACTGCAATGCTCGCTTGTGTGCCATTGTGCATTCATCCCAGATGATCATTTTGAAAGTTTTTAACATTTGTGCCATAGCAGAATTTCTTGAAATATTGCATGTCGGTTCGAAATCCAACTGCAGATTCAGTGGCAATTTTAACGCTGAATGTGCTGTGCAACCACCTTCCAACAACGTGGCCGCTATTCGAGAAGAGGCAACCGCAAGCGCGATTACGGATCTTGACCGAATTGAAGCCAAAATCAACGAAAGGAGAAACGTTTTGCCAGTTCCACCAGGTGCATCCAGGAAGAATATGCCACCGTTACCGTCGTCAACCGCCTTCATCAATGAGTTGTCCACGTTCTTTTGCTCGGGATTGAGCAGTGGGACATTTGTGCGAACTGTTTCTGTCAAAGCGTCTCGATCGAATTCTAGCTCAACAGGTTGCTGCACATGAGGATACACATGTCTTCGATCAATATCAGCGCCTCGTTGCGGATCTCATCGTTGATTTGAAGTTCGGGATTTGATGTTGTTTTTCGAACTCGATGCAAAATATCGTCAGCTATGTTGTCCTTGTATTTGTCCCACAAAATGAGGGGGTTCGATGGAAAACATGTCGAGATGATGATGGCAAACAATCTACGAATTTGAGTCGCAGGCGCAGAAACTGTATCATCGGCAAGTGTTGCGTCCCAATGAATGTCGTTGTAAATTCATCCGCTGACAGGCTTTTCTAAGTGTGGTACACAGCACACCATCAACAGTCCGCAGGTTCTCGTACGAAGTTTGACCAGGCACATTGACCAAAAGCAATCGCAGATAAAAGCAGTCGTCATTTTTTGAACAGTATAGATACGACCAAGCGCATCAGTTGAATACACATCCGCATATCCGGCAACAGCTTGCCCTTGTTTTCGACGTTGAAATTATTTGTACGGCGCATTCCAAATATAATATAGCGAGGCATTTCCGAGTAAAGCAGCTCTGGCGAACGGGTCACTTGCACAGGTGTAGAAGAAACTCGTTTGTTTTTGCAAGTGAAAAAAAAAAAAAAAATTAAAAAAAAAAAAAAAAAACCGGCTCCGTTGTGTGTTTACCTGGTTCAAAACAAATCCAACAAAAAAATCCTCATGCAAATCGGATAATATTTAGCCAAGTTATGCTTGTACAAAGAACAAAGTCATAATTTGGCTATATTTGTTCCGCAATTTTGTGTTTTAACGATTTTAAGAAAATACCGTTCAATATTAAAAAAATTCGGCTCCGCTATGCGTTTACCTGGTTTAATACAAAACCAACAAAAAAATGCCCATGAAAAATCGGATGAAATTCAGCCGAGTTAGGCGCGTACAAACAGACACCAATTCATTGTTATATATAGATATATAGCCTTTACCCGCGGCTTCGCTTGCGTTTCAGCTGATCAAGAAGTAGACTGTACCTTGAGGAGTATAGTCTATCGTAACATAGCTTCTTCTTCTTTTATAGCTTTATAATTTAATACCTTCATTAAACCGTGATAAAAAGAAACATATAAGATATACTTACTTACTTACTTACTTAAGGTGGCGCAGACAGTCCATTGTGGACCACGGCCTCAACCAACAATCCTCGCCAGCTAGGCCGGTCCCTAGCCAGTGGCCTCCAGTTGCGCACACCAAGTTGGTTGAGGTCGTTTACCACTTGATCGCGCCACCTTAGATGGGGTCTTCCAGAACTGCGTCGGCCCTCCGGGTTGGAATTGAAGACTCGTCGGGCAGGAGCGTTTTCGTCCATACGCTCCACATGACCCAGCCATCTAAGCCGCTGAATTTTCAGCTTCTTAACCAAGTCAATGTCGCTGTATAGCCCGTACAGTTCGTCATTGAATCTTCTCCTCCATACTCCATTGATACATACAGGCCCGAATATCACCCGAAGAATCTTTCTCTCAAAGCACCCCAGCCTGTATTCATCCGATTGTGTCAGTGTCCACGCTTCTGCCCCATACAGCAGGACTGGGGTGATAAGGGTCTTGTATAGTGTCTCCTTGGTCCTTTGAAAGAGGGCTTTACTACTAACATGCCTTCTTAGCCCGAAGAAACAGCGATTGGCAAGAGTGATTCTTCGACTGATCTCTTCACTGATGTTGTTGTGAGAGGTTATAGTGGAACCCAAATAGACAAAGTCCTTGACAACCTCAAAGTTATATCTGTCCATTGTGACGTTTTGTCCGAGCCTACGGTGATGATCTACTTCACCCGAGGACAGCATATACTTTGTTTTATCTTCATTTACAGCCAGACCCATTCGAGCCGCTTCCACTTCAATACTTGCGAATGCTCCACTGACAGCGCGCTTCGTTCTTCCAATAATGTCAATATCATCAGCATAGCCAAGTAATTGAACGGATCTAAAAAAAATCGTACCGCTGGTGTTGACATGCGAGTTGCGTACGATTGCCTCAAGAATGATGTTGAAGAGGTTACATGACAGCGCGTCACCCTGTCGTAAGCCTTTCTCGACATTAAATGAGTCGGTGGTGTTCTTACCAACCTTGACGGAGCAGCGAGAGTTCTCCATAGTCATCCTGCACAATCGAACGAGTTTGGCAGGGATGCCAAGAAGCGACATGGCTCTGTATAGCTCGTTCCTGTTTACGCTGTCATAGGCGACTTTAAAATCGATAAAGAGGTGGTGAGTATCGATCTGGAATTCTTGGGTCTTTTCCAAAACCTACCGAAGTGTGAAAATTTGGTCCACGGTTGACTTACCGGGTCTGAAACCACACTGATAGGGGCCAATCAGTTCACGTGCGAAAGGGTTCAGACGTTCACACAGAATGGCCGACTTATACCTCTGTAGTTAGCGCAGCTTAGAGTATCTCTTTTCTTGTGGATAGGGCACACAATGCTGTGGTTCCATTTGTCAGGCATACTTTCATCCGACCAGATTGTACAGATGAGTTGGTGTATGCTCCTCACCAAGTCATCTCCCGCTGCTTTGAAGAGTTCAGCCGTAAGGCCATCAGCTCCAGCAGCCTTGTTGGACTTTAGTTTAGATATTGCTATCCGAACTTCTTCTTGGTCGGGAGGACGGAAATTTTGTTCATCATCATCCAAATCAAATGGATCATTCTGCCTGACAGCGATTAGTTGGTTGTCTTCGCCGTTTAACAGTCTGCAGAAGTGTTCTTTCCAAATTCTCAGCACCGACTGTGTATCTACAACGACATTCCCGACCTCGTCTCTACATGCTTCTGCTCGGGCTTTGTAACCCTTGGACGAATGCATCCGTGGCAGCGGTTTTGATGGCCATTTTGCAATATTGCCACTGGGCCTCTGGGTTTGGCACAGGCGCCAGGCTTGTCAAGAGATGAGAGGAGACATGATTGGCAAAGGTTGTGGCGGTCTCTTGCGATTGTAACTTAGCAACATCAAACTTTCTCACAGTGGATGTTCGGTTCTGCGGTCTGGTGGAGATCCGCATTCGCACTTTAGCTACAACAAGGTGGTGGTCCGAGTCTATGTTGGCCCCTCGGAAAGTGCGGACATCCATGACACTGGACGCATATCTGCTATCAATCGCAATGTGATCAATTTGGTTGACGGTATTTTGATCAGGAGACCGCCAGGTCCCCTTGTGAATATTGAGGTGTGGGAAGTATGTGCTAGCTAAGATGACACTTCGCCCCGCAGCAAAGTCGATTAGCCTGTGTCCGTTACCGGAAGTGTTGTCGTGCAGGCTATGCTTTCCGACTGTCGAGCCAAAGTTACCCTCCTTTCCGATTTTGGCGTTGAAGTCACCAAGAATAAACTTAGTGTCGTACTTCGGGCATTCATCATACGTCTTCTCGAGAAGATCGTAGAATTCTTCTTTAGTCGTGTCATCTTTTTCCTACGTAAGGGCGTGGACGCAGATCAGCGAGATGTTGCTGAATTTGGATTTAATGCGGATTGTGACAATGCGTTCGCTTATGCCACGAAACCCCAAGACTTCTTGCCTAAGCCTTCCTCTTATCACAAATCCGCATCCAAATAGCCGCTGTTTCCTTGTCCTGTAGCACTTGCCGTAGTAGATGTCACAGTTTTTCATCCTCCTTGTGCCTTCACCATCCCATCGCACTTCTTGGATGGCTGTGATGTCGGCTTTGACACCATCTAGGGCTTCCACTAATTGTTCGGCTGCACGTGATCTGTTAAGGGTCCGGACATTGCACGTGCAGAACCGAAATTCGTTGTCCTTGTTTCGTTTGCTAGGGTCGTCATCAGTAGGGTCTTCCATATCCGAGGCAGTTGGTTGTTTCGGAACAAGAGGTTTTTTACGTGGTAGGGAAGTTACCCCGACGCACAACCCCCAACCTGGGAGAACAGGCCCTATGCTGCTCTCCTTGGACAAAAGGAGCTGGAGAAATCTAGAGTCAGTAACCCACTACGGGGATGTGAGAGCTACCGTTGGTCCTATATGGGCTCATCCGCTACCTTCTCTACTTCACTACCCTGACTAATAGTAGTGAAAGGACCCAAAGACCTGAGCTCCGAATATGTCGAAGTAGCTCAATGGGGTGCCTACCATATTGTCTGTAAGCGTCGCCGTTGGTTCACTTAATTGGAAGCTCATCCGCCGCTCGCTTGCTTTCTGAGGGGTTCGTACAGAATAAACCGCTACCCAACAAGATAGAGAAACAGAGGAGCTTTATGGCAGGGCAATTATAGTGTTGCTATTTTTCTGTGATCAACACTCGCGCTTATAAGTTCAGCAAGTCAAGTCCGGGTGGACAAGACCAGTACCCGATGGCTACCACTTGGAGGTAAAATAAGCACAATTGATGCGTATGAGACAGTTGCAACGCTGGGCATCGCCATGTTGATACCAATCAGGGTCAACCCTATTCATACAGCACCCAGCCAACATATAAGATAAACCAGATTATAATCTAGCTCTGTGCTAAATTCCATTCAGATCCGTTCAGCCATTCTGGTGTGATTTCAAAAATTAACACAAATCTATCCCACGGGGACCATACATTTTGCCGGGATAAAAAGTAGCCAATATGCTATTCCAGATTTTTTTTTTTTTTTTTTTTTTTTAAACGGCCCTTTTATTGATAAGTCACAGCGCGAGCGATAGGAAGTTAGGGAGGAAGGGAAAGGAGGTGTCGATGAACATTGATCTTGAATGTTTGAAGATCAAAATGGCAAGGGAAAATTGTGCCAGGCAATTCATTCCACATTCGTGTTGTACGGCTAAAGAAAGAATCCCTATATTTCACGGTACGTCCGAAATTGGGCTCAAGTGTAAACTGATGAGCGTTCCTAGCAAGACGAGTATTACGGGGGAAATGTTTAAGGGGTGGAACGCAGCTGGCTACCTCGAGTGAGCATTTTTTGTAAAAGAATCTGTAAAATAAGGAAAGACATGAGACATTTCGACGATGTTCGAGTGACAGAAATGTATCCATAATGTTTCTCTCTCCTATCAATTTTAACGCTTTTTTCTGAACTCTGTCGAGCAGGTGAAGAAAAGTTTGAGAAGCACCTGCCCAGAGATGGGAGTTATACTCGAGTTTAGGGCGTATAAACGCTTTGTAAACTGTAGCCAGATCAGAAGGGGTGAAAAACTTCTTGCATCTATTAAGAAAGCCTAAGCATCTTGCAGCATTCTTGGCAATCTCAAGTATATGATCATTCCAACGAAGATTGTCACTGATACACATACCGAGTACTGATAGCTTTTCGGCCTCCTCGATGCAAGTACCATTCATGGATAATGGCATAGGGTGTATGTTTAGCTTCAACGACAAAAGACAGCATTGAGTTTTCGACGCATTAAACTCCACACGATTTCTAGTACCCCAATTCACAATGCTGTTTAGATCGGAGTTTAATGAGCTTATCATACGATTTCGTTGTAATAACACGTCCAAAGGCGAAGGCCGTGAATTATCAAACGTATATGAAAAGCTGAGGGTTGAGTCGTCAGCAAAACAATTTAATGGATTAGAAGTCACAGACAAGAGATCATTTATAAAAATGAGAAAGAGAGTCGGAGACAGAACGGAGCCCTGGGGCATACCAGCATTTATTTTGTGGAGATCAGACTTGAAACCGTCTAATACAACTTGTATTGATCGGTCCAGAAGATAGCTTCTAATCCAACGAATAAGAGTATCATCGATACCAAATGCACGCATTTTCGATAAAAGAGCTTCATGCCAAACTCTATCAAATGCCTTTGAAATATCAAGCGCAATAATCTTGCTTTCGCCAAAGCGATGCACAGATTTGTTCCACTGTTCGGTGAGATATGCCATCAGATCACCAGTGGAACGATTGCTGCGAAAGCCGTATTGGCGGTCATTTAAAAGCTCCCGATCTTCGAGATATTTCTTCAGCTGACGATTTATCAGCGTTTCCATGACCTTGGAAAGAAGGGACGTAAGTGCAATTGGTCGGTAGGAGGAGGGGGAGGAGGAGTCACCTTTTTTTGGGACGGGCTGGACAAATGCTGTTTTCCATCTACTAGGAAAGATTCCTGAACGATAGGAGCGATGAAAAAGCTTACGCAGTGGTTTTGCCAGCGATGAAGAACACTTCTTCAGAAGAATAGGGGGTATACCATCCGGGCCAGCGGATTTGTGTATATCAAGATCTTGAAGTACTCTTGCTACTGTACGAGTGCGGAAAAATATCGGTCCCATAGAAAAATTAACGTTCTCAAGTACAGGAGGGGCATTGTTGCTTGCAGGCAACGTAGAACTTACAGCAAAATGAGCTGCGAGCATATTCGCCTTCTCTGAAGAGCTGACAATAGGTTTATCGTCGACGATGAGCGTTGGAACTGATGATGACGTTGAGTTCTTGATGTTTTTTACAAATGACCAGAAGTTTTTACTGCCTTTGGGACATTGCAGAATTTTTTGCCGTAACTTCTGGTCATGTAAAAATTTCGTTTTGTGTATAACGGAGTTGCACGAGTTCCTAACTTGTTTGTGTTTCTTCCGATTTTCCTCAGTTGGGTTGGCTTTGTAGGATCGGAAGCTTACTTCTTTCAACCTGATAGCTTCTTTACACTCTTCGGAAAACCAAGACTTTTCTTTAGGTTTGATACATTTTGTTCTGTGAGGGACAAAAGTTCTCATTCCAAGAAAAATCACTTCTGTAATCATTTCAGCACTGGCATCAATGTCATTATCGAGGAAGCATAATGACCAGTTAAAGTTGCGAAAGAAATTATTCAGACCGTCCCAGTTGGCTTTCTCGTATTGCCAAACGGTCCTAGTGGGAATTTTTTCTTTAACTGGATGGTTGGAGATCGAGAAATAAGCTGAAATGACACAATGGTCCGAGGTGCCAAATGGAGAAGTTACTTTAATAGTATATTTATCAGGATGGGAAGTAAGGAACAAGTCAAGAGTATGGGCGGAATGCCCATCAACATCCGGTATACGAGTAGGCTCATCGACAAGCTGGGTAAGATGGTTATACTCAGCAAAGATGTCGGTATACCTTCCTTCGAGTGTTGTCTGGCCAGAACAGCGGAGCCAACTTGAATTGTGTACATTGAAGTCGCCCGTAATCACTACTTCACTGTGAGGATAATGGGAAACAATTCGGGAAATTGAATCTGACAAAACATCTAACTCATCACAAGTTGACATGCTGTCAAGATTCGGACTCCTGTAAAGAAAACAGTAATGAATGATATGCTTGCGAACAGTGAATTTGAGCCACAGGAAATTAAAGTTCGTATTAGAACAATGCCCATATTGGGGAAGGCTCTGGCAAGCAATATCATTCCTAACATAAACGACAAGACCATGGTGGGAAAAAAGTAATGGCACTAAGTTATATCCAAACAAACAAAATTCTGATAAATCAGTATTCTGTCCAACCTGGGTTTCACTTAATGCCAAAACAGCTGGTCTGTATTGCACAGTATGGGCGTACACAGAAAAGAAATTCTTTCTTAGCCCACACATTTGAATATACAGCACAAAAATCACTTACCATTTTGAAAAACTAAACACAAAAGATTCAAATTTAACGAAACTAATTTCAGCCGTGCAGTATAGGTCCATATTAATTCCAATTATAAACAAACTGTCCTAGGTGTTATGCCCATAAAACAATTTGCAAACGGGAATTAATATAGACAAAAAGACACGAAAAAAATATACATCAAATGCTGCTCTTTTATCCAATGCAAAACCTCTTGCGATAAGCCTCACAAGAGGCTTGCATTGCATAAAAAAGCAACAGTTATGGGTGGCGCGGGTGGAGAGGATGGGTATTGTTGGTTGTTGGATGCTGTGCTGCGAATGCGAGCAAGGTTTGGTGTATTTTTTTTTTTTACTTGCGATTATAGGTACTATAAGGCAAGTTATGGATTCGTGCAGAAAAAAAAATTTGAGATAACAATCACACATGACATTACGATGATGGAGAAGTCGAAAAAAGTGGGTCTGGGAATTCCGTCCGTCTGTCTGTCTGTCTGTCTGTCTGTCTGTCTGTCTGTCTGTCTGTCTGTTCGCGCCTCTGGAGGCTGAACGGGTGGGCCGATTTGCTTCAAATTTGGTATTTAGGATTTATTTGGCCGTAGCTCGGAACGTATTTTTTATTTTTGCTCTAGGTCCAAAAATAACGGCACCTGCTATACAATCTTGAAGACAAAAATTGATTTTCTCAAAAACGGCTCAAACTATTTTGATAAAACTTTCAGGATGCTATTTTTGTAAGACAGTCTATCTTTTGGTTGGAAAATATTTTTCAAAATTTGTCTTATAACGGTACCTCTCATAGAACCAGTATTTTCAAATCAAATTTTCTCGTAAACTATACATTCGATTTCAATAAAATTTTGGCCACAGGAAGTCATTTATAATTTTATTAATATAGGATTTAAAATTTTTCAAAAACTTTTTTTTTTGATTTTTTATAATTTTTTCAAAAAAATTTTTGGTTTTCAAAATATGTTGGAAACGGGTATATTGATTTTTTTTTTAAATTATTTTTTCAAATGTAAACTACAGATTGCCATATATTTGCATACCCAAATAAATTTCAAAATATTTTTTGGAAAAGTTTTTCAAAAATAACCTTTTTAAAAAAAAAACTGGTCGAACGATTTTCAATATTTTTTTTTCCTAGATTTACATATAGCTTCGAAATTTTATTGCATACTTTGTTTTTCCGAGAAAACTCTTAAACTAATTTAAAAAATCAAAGAATTTTCGAAATTATTTAAATTTTTTTAATAGCCATATATGCAGCCACAATAAGCAATTGCTTATCATAAGAGCAAGTTCGTGCGACCCAGTCGTGCATTTTATTCTTTTTCTTTTTCTTTTTTTGACACTGGTTTATTTAGTTATTTGTAATTTTGGGTATTTTAATGGGCTGGGTTAATTTTTGTTTGCACTATGTTATATGAATATGGGGATTTAGTGGTTTATTTTGATTTTGTTTGATTAATTTTTGGGGGGGGGGCACACGCACAATTAGCAACGCGACCGCACACGACAATCGACCGCCCACGACGAGTACTTGATCGACACTGATACATACAGGCCCGAATATCACCCGAAGAATCTTTCTCTCAAAGCACCCCAGCCTGTATTCATCCGATTTGTCAGTGTCCACGCTTCTGCCCCATACAGCAGGATTGGGATGATAAGGGTCTTGTATAGTGTCTCCTTGGTCCTTTGAAAGAGGGCTTTACTACTAAGATGCCTTCTTAGCCCGAAGAAACAGCGATTGGCAAGAGTGATTCTTCGACTGATCTCTTCACTGATGTTGTTCTGAGAGGTTATAGTGGAACCCAAATAGACAAAGTCCTTGACAACCTCAAAGTTATATCTGTCCATTGTGACGTTTTGTCCGAGCCTACGGTGATGATCTACTTCACCCGAGGACAGCATATACTTTGTTTTATCTTCATTTACAGCCAGACCCATTCGAGCCGCTTCCACTTCAATACTTGCGAATGCTCCACTGACAGCGCGCTTCGTTCTTCCAATAATGTCAATATCATCAGCATAGCCAAGTAATTGAACGGATCTAAAAAAAATCGTTCCGCTGGTGTTGACATGCGAGTTGCGTACGATTGCCTCAAGAATGATGTTGAAGAGGTTACATGACAGCGCGTCACCCTGTCGTAAGCCTTTCTCGACATTAAATGAGTCGGTGGTGTTCTTACCAACCTTGACGGAGCAGCGAGAGTTCTCCATAGTCATCCTGCACAATCGAACGAGTTTGGCAGGGATGCCAAGAAGCGACATGGCTCTGTATAGCTCGTTCCTGTTTACGCTATCATAGGCGACTTTAAAATCGATAAAGAGGTGGTGAGTATCGATCTGGAATTCTTGGCTCTTTTCCAAAATCTACCGAAGTGTGAACATTTGGTCCACGGATGACTTACCGGGTCTGAAACCACACTGATAGGGGCCAATCAGTTCACGTGCGAAAGGGTTCTGACGTTCACACAGAATGGCCGACAATATTTTATAGGCGACATTAAGGAGACTTATACCTCTGTAGTTAGCGCAGCTTAGAGTATCTCTTTTCTTGTGGATAGGGCACACAATGCTGTGGTTCCATTTGTCAGGCATACTTTCATCCGACCAGATTGTACAGATGAGTTGGTGTATGCTCCTCACCAAGTCATCTCCCGCTGCTTTGAAGAGTTCAGCCGTAAGGCCATCAGCTCCAGCAGCCTTGTTGGACTTTAGTTTAGATATTGCTATCCGAACTTCTTCTTGGTCGGGAGGACGGAAATTTTGTTCATCATCATCCAAATCAAATGGATCATTCTGCCTGACAGCGATTAGTTGGTTGTCTTCGCCGTTTAACAGTCTGCAGAAGTGTTCTTTCCAAATTCTCAGCACCGACTGTGTATCTACAACGACATTCCCACCCTCGTCTCTACATGCTTCTGCTGGGGCTTTGTAACCCTTGGACGAATGCTTTACCCTTTGGTAGAACTTTCGAACATTGCTTCTGCCGTACCACCCCTCAATAGATTCAACCATTCATTTTTCTAGTTCTCTTTTTTTTCTTCTGAAAAGCCGATGTTCCTCTTTCCTCTTTTTTCCTGGTACACCGCACGGAAAGCGCTCTTGGCAGCTCTAGTTCTGGCATTCAGAACTGCATGATAGGCTTCGTCTTTGGCCAAGTGTGCGAGCCTGCACTCATCATCAAACCAGGTGTTTCGTTGTGGTCGCCTAATGAAACCCAAAACATCCGTGGTAGCGGTTTTGATAGCTATTTTGCAATATTGCCACTGGGCCTCTGGGTTTGGCACAGGCGCCGGGCTTGTCAAGAGATAAGAGGAGACATGATTGGCAAAGGTTGTGGCGGTCTCTTGCGATTGTAACTTAGCAACATCAAACTTTCTCACAGTGGATGTTCGGTTCTGCGGTCTGGTGGAGATCCGCATTCGCACTTTAGCTACAACAAGGTGGTGGTCCGAGTCTATGTTGGCCCCTCGGAAAGTGCGGACATCCATGACACTGGACGCATATCTGCTATCAATCGCAATGTGATCAATTTGGTTGACGGTATTTTGATCAGGAGACCGCCAGGTCCCCTTGTGAATATTGAGGTGTGGGAAGTATGTGCTAGCTAAGATGACACTTCGCCCCGCAGCAAAGTCGATTAGCCTGTGTCCGTTACCGGAAGTGTTGTCGTGCAGGCTATGCTTTCCGACTGTCGAGCCAAAGTTACCCTCCTTTCCGATTTTGGCGTTGAAGTCACCAAGAATAAACTTAGTGTCGTACTTCGGGCATTCATCATACATCTTCTCGAGAAGATCGTAGAATTCTTCTTTAGTCGTGTCATCTTTTTCCTACGTAAGGGCGTGGACGCAGATCAGCGAGATGTTGCTGAATTTGGATTTAATGCGGATTGTGACAATGCGTTCGCTTATGCCACGAAACCCCAAGACTTCTTGCCTAAGCCTTCCTCTTATCACAAATCCGCATCCAAATAGCCGCTGTTTCCTTGTCCTGTAGCACTTGCCGTAGTAGATGTCACAGTTTTTCATCCTCCTTGTGCCTTCACCATCCCATCGCACTTCTTGGATGGCTGTGATGTCGGCTTTGACACCATCTAGGGCTTCCACTAATTGTTCGGCTGCACGTGATCTGTTAAGGGTCCGGACATTGCACGTGCAGAACCGAAATTCGTTGTCCTTGTTTCGTTTGCTAGGGTCGTCATCAGTAGGGTCTTCCATATCCGAGGCAGTTGGTTGTTTCGGAACAAGAGGTTTTTTACGTGGTAGGGAAGTTACCCCGACGCACAACCCCCAACCTGGGGGAACAGGCCCTATGCTGCTCTCCTTGGACAAAAGGAGCTGGAGAAATCTAGAGTCAGTAACCCACTACGGGGATGTGAGAGCTACCGTTGGTCCTATATGGGCTCATCCGCTACCTTCTCTACTTCACTACCCTGACTAATAGTAGTGAAAGGACCCAAAGACCTGAGCTCCGAATATGTCGAAGTAGCTCAATGGGGTGCCTACCATATTGTCTGTAAGCGTCGCCGTTGGTTCACTTAATTGGAAGCTCATCCGCCGCTCGCTTGCTTTCTGAGGGGTTCGTACAGAATAAACCGCTACCCAACAAGATAGAGAAACAGAGGAGCTTTATGGCAGGGCAATTATAGTGTTGCTATTTTTCTGTGATCAACACTCGCGCTTATAAGTTCAGCAAGTCAAGTCCGGGTGGACAAGACCAGTACCCGATGGCTACCACTTGGAGGTAAAATAAGCACAATTGATGCGTATGAGACAGTTGCAACGCTGGGCATCGCCATGTTGATACCAATCAGGGTCAACCCTATTCATACAGCACCCAGCCAACATATAAGATATACCAGATTATAATCTAGCTCTGTGCTAAATTTCATTCAGATCCGTTCAGCCATTCTGGTGTGATTTCAAAAATTAACACAAATCTATCCCACGGGGACCATAGATTTTGCCGGGATAAAAAGTAGCCAATATGCTATTTCAGACTTTAATCTATCTCTGTGCTAAATTTCATTCAGGTGAGTTCAGCCATTCTGGTGTTATTTCAAAAATTAAAACAAATCTTTCCCACGGGAACCATACATTTTACCGGAATAAAAAGTAGCCAATATGCTATTCCAGACTATAATCTATCTCTGTGCTTAATTTCATTCAGATGAGTTCAGCCATTCTGGTGTAATTTCAAAAATAAAAACAAATCTATCGCACGGGAACCATACATTTTGCCAGGATAAAAAGTAGCAAATATGCTATTCCAGACTATAATCTATCTCTGTGCTAAATTTCATTCAGATCCGTTCAGTCAGTCTGGTGTGATTTCAAAAATTAAAACAAATCTATCCCACGGGAACCATACATTTTACAGGGATAGAAAGTAGCCAATATGCTATTTCAGACCATAGTCTATCTCTGTGCTAAATTTCATTCAGATCCGTAAAGCCATTCTGGTGTGATTTCAAAATTTAAAACAAATCTATCCCACGGGAACCATACATTTTACCGGAATAAAAATTAGCCAATATGCTATTCCAGACTATAATCTATCTCTGTGCTTAATTTCATTCAGATGAGTTCAACCATTCTGGTGTATTTTCAAAAACTAAAACAAATCTATCCCACGGGAACCATACATTTTTCCGGGATAAAAAGTAGCCAATATGCTATTTCAGACTATTATCTATCTCTGTGCTAAATTTCATTCAGATGAGTTCAGCCATTCTGGTGTAATTTTAAAAATTAAAATAAATCTATCCCACGGGAACCATACATTTTACAGGGATAGAAAGTAGCCAATATGCTATTCCAGACTATAATCTATCTCTGTGCTTAATTTCATTCAGATGAGTTCAGCCATTCTGGTGTATTTTCAAAAATTAAAACAAATCTATCCCACGGGAACCATACATTTTACAGGGATAAAAAGTAGCCAATATGCTATTTCAGACTATTATCTATCTCTGTGCTAAATTTCATTCAGATCCGTTCATCCATTCTGGTGTAATTTCAAAAATTAAAACAAATCTATCCCACGGGAACCATACATTTTACCGGGATAAAAAATAGCCTATCTGCTATTCCAGACTATAAGCTATCTCTGTGCCAAATTTTATCCAGTTCCGTTTAGCCGTTCTGGCGTGAGTTAGCAACAAACATCCAAACATCCAAACATCCAAACATCGTAACTTTCACATTTATAATAACGGGTGATTTTTTAGCTGGTTTGGTTTTGGCAACACTGGTTTTGACAGCTGACGTGTGTTTAGTACCTTGTGTCACTGTCAAACAGCTTCAGTTTGGTTTGCAATTTAACCATGGATCGTCTTACAAATGAACAACGCTTGCAAATTATTGAATTTTACTATTAAAATTCGTGCTGGCCGAGGATCCGCTTTTTTATCGAAAAATTGTGTTCAGCGATGAGGCTCATTTTTGGTTGAATGGGTACGTAAATAAGCAAAATTGCCGCATTTGGAGTGAAGATCAGCCAGAAGCATTGCAACAGCTACCAATGCATCCCGAAAAGGCCACTGTATGGTGCGGTTTATGGGCCGGCGGCATTATTGGGCCATATTTCTTCAAAGATGATGCGAATCGCAGCGTTACTGTCAATGGTGAACGCTTCCGAGCGATGATAACAAACTTTTTTTTGCCCGAAATGGAAGTTCTTGACTTGCATGATATGTGGTTTCAACAAGACGGTGCCACATGCCACACAGCACGCGAAACAATGGCGCAATTGCGAGGCGAGTTTGGTGAACAGTTAATTTCACGTTTCGGGCCGGTCAATTGGCCGCCTAGATCGTGCGATTTGACACCATTAGACTATTTTTTGTGGGGGTATGTCAAGGCTAATGTCTATAGGGACAAGCCCGCTTCGATTGACGCACTGGAAGCCAACATCCATGCATTCATTCGTGAGATACCGGCCGATATGTGTGAAAGAGTATGCCAAAATTGGACTCAGCGGATGGGCTACCTGAGACGCGGCCGCGGTCAACATTTGCATGAAATTATCTTTAAACATTAAATTGCAAGGTTCAAACTATCGATTCAAATAAATTTTTCATTAATTTTTTCGAATTTTTTGTGTTTTTTTTTTTTTTAAAGTTCTAAACCTCTTAAAAAATCACCCGTTATTAGTAAGATTAGAGGCTTCTGTAAATTTTTTCCGACAAAGACGGATTTTGCAGGCCAAAAAAAGAAAAGTTTTTCAAAAAAAGAAAACCTTTTTTTTTTTTTTTTAAACTGGTCGAACGAGTTTCGAACTTTTCGACATTTAGTAATGAATAATTACTGCATATATAATATGTACTTCTTAGTTTTCCCAAGAAAACTCTTAAAACAATTAAATAGTTTTCGAAGTACATAGACCCTAAGCAATTATTTAGCATACGAGCGAGTACGTCCGATCCACTCATGCATTTTGCTTTTTTTTTATCAATACTTAAGTTTTTGTCTTTTAATTCATCATTGCGTTCATTATAAGAAAAAACTATAAATTATGACTTAAATAATCGTTACAACGACTACATAACTCTAAAGATTTCTTATTTAAATGAGGGGAGTGGGGGTAAAACAAAAATGGATCAAAAAATGGAGCGGCAACATCCATACTATTAATCTTTGTGCTATTCTAAGCTGAAATCAATTAACGGAATGCGGTCCTCACATTTTGCATACTCAACTACTTCCAGCGCCTGCACTATATTGATATCTTAGATATCATTGACATCGATTGGTTTAAACAAAAGTCCTGTAGCACCTCTTAAATGGAACAATGGCAATCTTTCCCGTACATTGTTAGTCATCATGATAACGTTCATAAACAAAAATAATAATGAGATATAACAGCGAAATTGACCTACAAACAGCATGTGAGGCTTTATTTTGAGTATGTGCACTTACACTGCATTGTACTTAAGCCCAGTGTTGAATCCCTCCATTTCAAATGCAGCTCGAATTATATAAGGGTCTACAAGGATTTCTTATGAAAATGCGCTCTGTTTGGCATATACATTCTAATCCATTAATTCCTTAAATCGGCTAACCATACTCTGCTGCAAATTTTGTGAAGTTGGATGATCTCCTCAAGAAGGCTTTGTCTTTGAAGATCTTGCAAGAAGAACAAAACAATCCAGGCTCATTTACGTTTTTTTTTTTTTTTCATTGTGCGAACCACTTTTCTTGATTAGAAATTTGGTGAACACTTATTTATTTGCGTAGAAAATATATTTATATTTTAGCTATCATACATTTAAGAAGATATAAAGTATTGTGTTTGTAAAACATCTGCTTAGAAAGGGCGGACATGAACAAGTAAATATTTCCAAGAATCCATTACAACCCTCAGGTTAGGTAGTAGGTATAGGACAGTGGCGATTCCTGGTCTCCAATATTAGGTTGGCTACATCAAGGACCCAAAAGCAAAGCAAAAAGAAGCAAATTTACGTTTAAAAACGAATTTATTAATTATTTTTCATTTGTATGAAAAACTTTTATACCGACTATATTTAAACATAAAATCAATCCGTCGCTCAATTTTCTAAAAATGTTCAATGCCGCGATCGTTAAAGCTTAGTTTTCTCAAAAACATTTCTAACGATTTTAAATTTTAAAAAATCACTGTTGCTTTTCAGGTACGATCATATGACTGAAAAAATTTTAAAAAATGTCTAAAAACGGTACTTCCATAGGACGGTTTTTGTTTTGAATATCTCAAAACCGGCTCAACCAATACTTTCAAAATTGCATACTATACATATGTATGTATATATATGGTAGGTATAGGTAGCTTAATTTATACTGCGAGAACGCGTACCTCTACATTTTAAATTTACATTTAAAAAAATATTTTTTTGTAAATATTTTAAAAGGCATTATTTTTAATTTTAAAAATTAATATTTTGAAAACTGCTCATTAAATTTTTTTCAAAAATTGGAAATAAATGTATTTCCTAAATGTCTATTAACTGGCGTTTTTGAATTTTTTTTTGAGTAATACATATTTTCAAACATTTTTCAAAAAAAAAACTTTTTTTTCTCAAAAACTGCTCCACAGATCATAAATTTAGTCTCATACATTGAAATTATCCAAGAAATAAAAAGACGTACTTTTTTTCAGCTCAAATTACTTAAAATATTTATTTAACAATTTCGAAAAATTTATTTTTATCAAAATCTCAATCCCCTATAGAGCCTAGACTACTGTCACACATTAGAGCAAGTTCGTGCGACCCAGTCGTGCATTTTATTTCTAACTAGCTGACCCGGCGAACTCCGTACCGCCTCTTTTTTACTTGCGGTTATAGGTACTATAAAGCAAAGTTATGCATTCGTAAAAAAATTAAAATCATGGTTGTCTGTAAAGTCGGTTTTCAGACGATAATTTTACGTGATAACCAGTTCACAAAACACTTGTTGTGTATATGTATCCCTCCAACCACCAACCACCCAACCTACCTACAACCACCCACCATTTTTTTAGTTTTTTTCACCCCTTGAACACCAACCTCTCACCCCACATACAACCACAAACCAACAGCCCACCATTCTTGAACATTCTTTCCTCCTCCCCCACATTGTAAATCAACCCTTCCTAACCACTACCAATCACCCACACCACCTACAACCAGCCACCAACTATTTTTGACAATTCCACAATTTTTTCCTCACCCCCAAGCCCTCCCAAGTACAACTTTTTCTGACAATTCAGTTCACTACACCCTCAACCCAAATCCAACCACCCATAACACCTACAACAACTTTCCACTCACACAACACCGCAAACCACCCACCTACAGCCACCAACCAACCACCAACCATTTTTGACAATTATTTTCCCTCACCCCCTCCCAACACCAAATCTGCCAAATCCAACTACCTACCCCACCTGCCACCACCTTCCACTCACCCACCTTTTTTGACAACTTTTTCATCGCACCCCATCAAATCAACCATCCCCACCACCAAAACTGCCAACCAATCAACCCACCTATAACCGCCAACCAACCACCCACCATATTTGACAATTCGCCCTCCCCCCTCCCCCCAACCATACCAAATCCCCCCAAACACCAAACACCCATCCCACCTACAGCCGCCAAGGAACCACCCATTAGCTTGACAATATTTATCTCACCACCCAAACCAGCTACAACCACCCACCATTTTTCCTCTTCCCGACACTACCCCTCCCCTCCCCCTCGCCAGGCCCACACACACTCCCACCACAACCAACCAACTACCCAACACCCTCCCCTCCATCGACTTTCTAGGCAATGAAAGCAAAGGCTAGGTAACGTGACTGTGACTGTGACATTTTTCCGTGCGTGCTGCTCATATATTCCAAACCGATTTATTAGACGTTATCACGCCAAAAAAAAATTCTAACAATCAAACATGACATTACGATGATAGAGAAGTCTGGCAAAGTGGGTCCAAAATTCTGTCTGTCTGTCCGTCTGTCTGTCTGTCTGTCCGTCTCTCTGTCCGTCTGTCTGTCTGTCTGTATGTCTGTCTGTCCGTGTGTCTGTCTGTCTGCATAGTTACCTACAGCTGGACCGATTTGCTTCAAACTTGGTACATAGTATTGTTTTATGACGTCCTACAGAGAGGTTTTTGGAATTAGCATTCTAGCTCTAAAACTAACGGTTTTAGTGAAAAATTAATTTTTCTCGAAAACGGCTCCTACGGTTTTGATAAAACTTTCTGAATAGTGTTTTCTGTGCAAACTTTATGTTTTGGTTTTAATAGATTTTTCAGGAAAAGTCTTATAACGGTACCTCCCATAGAACCGGTTTTTAAAAATCAGATTTTCTCGTAAACCACTTGACGGATTTCGATGAAATTTTTGTAGAAGCCTCTTTAAAGACAAAAGAATGTTAATTTTTAAGTTTTTGAAAAAATAATTTCATACACTTAGGTTTTTCCCTGCTTTTTTCCAAAATCTCAAACCCCAAGAATACTGTCCCATCCAGTCTTGCACTTTATTTTTTTGAATATTTTCGAAATTTCCAAATTTTCCGTTTAACTATTTACAATGTAGGTACGTTTCAGTTTCAGCTAAAACCGTATGTACAATACCAGGCTGGAGAAATCGAACTCTTCCAGTAAATTAATGTCAGTTGAATTATCAAAAATTGACGCGTTTGATGTACCATCTACCATCTCTTACCACCAACCATCTTCTACAATCTACCGTCTTCCACAATCTTTTACCATCTTCTACCATTTACCATTTTCTACTTTTTACCACCTTTCACCTTCCACCATATACCATCGACCACCTGTCTTTGTATTCCTTCTTGTTCGCACATGTTAAATCATTATAAGTTTATTCATATTCCCTTGATTGCGAGTGCATAGTAAAAAAAACCATTTTCTATCATCTATCATATGCAACCTTCTCGACTAGAATCTTCTACCATCTACCATCTTGTTCTATCTACCATTTGCTACTATCAAAATTCTTCTATATAATCTACCATCTCCTGCTATCTACCAACTACCATCTTTTACTATCAACTATCTTCTACCATCTGCTGCCATCTACCATCTTCTAACATCAAACATGTTCTACCATCTAGCATCTTTAACCTTCTTCCATCTAGAATCTTCTCCCATCTACCATCTTGTTTTATCTACCATTTACTTACTTACTTACTTAAGGTGGCGCAGACAGTCCATTGTGGACCACGGCCTCAACCAACATTCCTCGCCAGCTAGGCCGGTCCCTAGCCAGTGGCCTCCAGTTGCGCACACCAAGTTGGTTGAGGTCGTTTACCACTTGATCGCGCCACCTTAGATGGGGTCTTCCAGAACTGCGTCGGCCCTCCGGGTTGGAATTGAAGACTCGTCGGGCAGGAGCGTTTTCGTCCATACGCTCCACATGACCCAGCCATCTAAGCCGCTGAATTTTCAGCTTCTTAACCAAGTCAATGTCGCTGTATAGCCCGTACAGTTCGTCATTGAATCTTCTCCTCCATACTCCATTGATACATACAGGCCCGAATATCACCCGAAGAATCTTTCTCTCAAAGCACCCCAGCCTGTATTCATCCGATTGTGTCAGTGTCCACGCTTCTGCCCCATACAGCAGGACTGGGATGATAAGGGTCTTGTATAGTGTCTCCTTGGTCCTTTGAGAGAGGGCTTTACTACTAAGATGCCTTCTTAGCCCGAAGAAACAGCGATTGGCAAGAGTGATTCTTCGACTGATCTCTTCACTGATGTTGTTCTGAGAGGTTATAGTGGAACCCAAATAGACAAAGTCCTTGACAACCTCAAAGTTATATCTGTCCATTGTGACGTTTTGTCCGAGCCTACGGTGATGATCTACTTCACCCGAGGACAGCATATACTTTGTTTTATCTTCATTTACAGCCAGACCCATTCGAGCCGCTTCCACTTCAATACTTGCGAATGCTCCACTGACAGCGCGCTTCGTTCTTCCAATAATGTCAATATCATCAGCATAGCCAAGTAATTGAACGGATCTAAAAAAAATCGTACCGCTGGTGTTGACATGCGAGTTGCGTACGATTGCCTCAAGAATGATGTTGAAGAGGTTACATGACAGCGCGTCACCCTGTCGTAAGCCTTTCTCGACATTAAATGAGTCGGTGGTGTTCTTACCAACCTTGACGGAGCAGCGCGAGTTCTCCATAGTCATCCTGCACAATCGAACAAGTTTTGCAGGGATGCCAAGAAGCGACATGGCTCTGTATAGCTCGTTCCTGTTTACGCTGTCATAGGCGACTTTAAAATCGATAAAGAGGTGGTGAGTATCGATCTGGAATTCTTGGGTCTTTTCCAAAATCTGCCGAAGTGTGAAAATTTGGTCGACGGTTGACTTACCGGGTCTGAAACCACACTGATAGGGGCCAATCAGTTCACGTGCGAAAGGGTTCAGACGTTCACACAGAATGGCCGACAAGATTTTATAGGCGACATTTAGGAGACTTATACCTCTGTAGTTGGCGCAGCTTAGAGTATCTCCTTTCTTGTGGATAGGGCACACAATGCTGAGGTTCCATTCGTCAGGCATACTTTCATCCGACCAGATTGTACAGATGAGTTGGTGTATGCTCCTCACCAAGTCATCTCCCGCTGCTTTGAAGAGTTCAGCCGTAAGGCCATCAGCTCCAGCAGCCTTGTTGGACTTTAGTTTAGATATTGCTATCCGAACTTCTTCTTGGTCGGGAGGACGGAAATTTTGTTCATCATCATCCAAATCGAATGGATCATTCTGCCTGACAGCGATTAGTTGGTTGTCTTCGCCGTTTAACAGTCTGCAGAAGTGTTCTTTCCAAATTCTCAGCACCGACTGTGTATCTACAACGACATTCCCACCCTCGTCTCTACATGCTTCCGCTCGGGCTTTGTAACCCTTGGACGAATGCTTTACCCTTTGGTAGAACTTTCGAACATTGCTTCTGCCGTAGCACCCCTCAATAGATTCAACCATTCGTTTTTCCAGTTCTCTTTTTTTTCTTCTGAAAAGCCGATGTTCCTCTTTCCTCTTTTGCTGGTACACCGCACGGAAAGCGCTCTTGGCAGCTCTAGTTCTGGCATTCAGAACTGCATGATAGGCTTCGTCTTTGGCCAAGTGTGCGAGCCTGCACTCATCATCAAACCAGGTGTTTCGTTGTGGTCGCCTAATGAAACCCAAAACGTCCGTGGCAGCGGTTTTGATGGCCATTTTGCAATGTTGCCACTGGGCCTCTGGGTTTGGCGCAGGCGCCGGGCTTGTCAAGAGATAAGAGGAGACATGATTGGCAAAGGTTGTGGCGGTCTCTTGCGATTGTAACTTCGCAACATCAAACTTTCTCACAGTGGATGTTCGATTCTGCGGTCTGGTGGAGATCCGCATTCGCACTTTAGCTACAACAAGGTAGTGGTCCGAGTCTATGTTGGCCCCTCGGAAAGTGCGGACATCCATGACATTGGAGGCATGTCTGCTATCAATCGCAATGTGATCAATTTGGTTGACGGTATTTTGATCAGGAGACCGCCAGGTCCCCTTGTGTATATTGAGGTGTGGGAAGTATGTGCTTGCTAAGATGACACTTCGCCCCGCAGCAAAGTCGATTAGCCTGTGTCCGTTACTGGAAGTGTTGTCGTGCAGGCTATGCTTTCCGACTGTCGAGCCAAAGTTACCCTCCTTTCCGATTTTGGCGTTGAAGTCACCAAGAATAAACTTAGTGTCGTACTTCGGGCATTCATCATACGTCTTCTCGAGAAGATCGTAGAATTCTTCTTTGGTCGTGTCATCTTTTTCCTCCGTGGGGGCGTGGACGCAGATCAGCGAGATGTTGCTGAATTTGGATTTAATGCGGATTGTGACAATGCGTTCGCTTATGCCACGAAACCCCAAGACTTCTTGCCTAAGCCTTCCTCTGATCACAAATCCGCATCCAAATAGCCGCTGGTTTCTTGTCCTGTAGCACTTGCCGTAGTAGATGTCACAGTTTTTCATCCTCCTTGTGCCTTCACCATCCCATCGCACTTCTTGGATGGCTGTGATGTCGGCTTTGACACCATCTAGGGCTTCCACTAATTGTTCGGCTGCACGTGGTCTGTTAAGGGTCCGGACATTCCACGTGCAGAACCGAAATTCGTTGTCCTTGTTTCGTTTGCTAGGGTCGTCATCAGTAGGGTCATCCATATCCGAGGCAGTTGGTTGTTTCGGAACTATGAATTTTTTTACGTGGTAGGGAAGTTACCCCGACGCACAACCCCCAACCTGGGGGACCAGGCCCTATGCTGCTCTCCTTGGACAAAAGGAGCTGGAGAAAATCCAGAGTCAGTAACCCACTACGGGGATGTGAGAGCTACCGTTGGTCCTATATGGGCTCATCCGCCACCTTCTCTATTTCACTACCCTGACTAATAGTAGTGAAAGGACCCAAAGACCTGAGCTCCGAATATGTCGAAGTAGCTCAATGGGGTGCCTACCATATTGTCTGTAAGCGTCGCCGTTGGTTCACTTAATTGGAAGCTCATCCGCCGCTCGCTTGCTTTCTGAGGGGTTCGTACAGAATAAACTGCTACCCAACAAGAGAAACAGAGGAGTTTTATGGCAGGGCAATTATAGTGTTGCTATTTTTCTGTGATCAACACTCGCGCTTATAAGTTCAGCAAGTCAAGTCCGGGTGGACAAGACCAGTACCCGATGGCTACCACTTGGAGGTAAAATAAGCACAATTGATGCGTATGAGACAGTTGCAACGCTGGGCATCGCCATGTTGATACCAATCAGGGCCTACCCTATTCATACAGCACCCAGCCATCTACCATTTACCATCTTCTAGCATCTACCATCTCCCGACATCTGCCATATACTGTCTTCTAACATCTACCGTCTTCTTCCTTTTACCATCTCCTACCATTACCATCTTCTATCGTCTACCATCTCCAGCCGTCTGCCATATGCCATCTTCTTCAATCTACCATCTACCATCTACCCACTACCACCTTCTACTATCAACTTTCTTCTACCATCTGCTACCATCTTCCATTTTCTCCCATCTACCATTTACTCCCTTCTAACATCTTCTTTCGTCTACCATCTTCTACCATTTAGCATCTTTTACCTTCTTTACCATCTTTTACCATTTATTTCTTTGAACATTTTTTTCTTTAGAAAGCTATTTGATGTTAAAATTTTTTAGAATACCTATGTACATATACATAATGTATGTATGTATGTACATACATCATTCAAATGAAATTTGTAGCGTTCAAAAATATAACAAATATTTTGTTTGTGTATATTTGTACTTCAAAACAAAAAACAATAAATCTGACTGATAAATATTTCAAATAATTGACACTTTTACACTCCTTTTTTTTTTGCACGCAAGGTATGTTGTCGTAATTTTTTTTTACTTATAATTCATTTTTCTCACCGTTTACACCTTCCCTGAACTTACACAAATATTTCAAGATCAAAATTTCTTAAATTGGTCCAGCCATTCTCGAGTTTTAGCGCTTCAAACGCACAGCAATTGATTTTTATATATAAGACTAGCTGACCCGGCGAACTCCGTACCGCCTCTTTTTTTACTTGCGATTATAGGTACTATAAGGCAAGTTATGCAATTGTTAAAAAAACAAAAACATGGTTGTCTGTGAAGTCGGTTTACGGACGATAATTTTACGTGATAACCAGTTCACAAAACACTTCATGTGTATAGGTATCTCTCCAACCAACAACCACCCACCTACCTACAACCACCCACCATTTTCTAATTTTGTTCACCCCTTGAACACCAACTTCCCACCACCACATACAACTACAAACCAACAGCCCACCATTTTTGGAAATTTTTTCCTACTCCCCCACAAAGTAAATCCCCCTTCCTAACCACTACCAATCACCCACACCACCTACAACCATCCACCCACTATTTTTGACAATTCCAACCGCCCCCCCGTTCCTACACCAAATTCAACCACCCGCTCCACCTACAACCACCTGCTACTCACCCACCACTTTTGACAATTCCCCCCCCCCCACCACCGCCACCAACCACCCACCACAACTATTTTTGTTAATTCCTTCCACTACCCCCCCCCCCCCAAACCCAACTTACCATTCCAATAAAACCACTGGCCACTCACCCAAAAATTTTTACATTCCCCCCAACACCAAATCACCCCCAACATTACCAACCACCCATCCCACCTACAGCCACCAACCAACCACCCAAAATGTTTGACAATTCCCCCTACACCTAATCATCCTCCCTCCTCCCCCCTTCACCACCAACAGCCCACCATACCTACAACAGCCAATCAACCACCCACCATTTGTGACATTTTTTATTCACTCCTTAACCCAAACACCAACCTACCACCCCCACATACAACCACCAACCAACAGCCCACCATTTTTGAAAATTTGTTCCTCCTCTCCCACACAATAAAGCCAGCCCTTCCTAACCACCACCAATCACCCACCCACTATTTTTGACAATTCCTCCATGCACCAAATTCAACCACATACTCCACTTACAACCACCTGCTACTCTCCCACCATTTGTGAACATTTATTTCTTACCCCCACCCCCTCCCAAGTACAACTATTTTTGACAACTCCCTTCACTACACCCTCAACCCAAATCCAACCACCCATAACACCTACAACAACTTGCCACTCACCCAACACCGCCAACCACCCATCACAACTACAGCCACCAACCAACCACCAACCATTTTTGACAATTATTTTTCCCTCACCCCCTCCCAATACGAAATCCCCAAATCCAACCACCTACTCCACCTGCCACCACCTTCCACTCACCCACCTTTTTTGACAACTTTTTCATCGCACCCCATCAAATCAACCATCCCCACCACCAAAACTGCCAACCAATCAACCCACCTAGAACCACCAACCAACCACCCACCATATTAGACAATTCATGTCTGTCTGTCTGTATGTCTGTCTGTCCGTGTGTCTGTCTGTCTGCATAGTTACCTACAGCCTAAACGGCTGGACCGATTTGCTTCAAACTTGGTACATAGTATTAATATGACGTCCTACAGAGGGATTTTTGGAATTAGCATTCCAGCTCTAAAACTAACGGTACCTGCCATACAATTTTAAGTGAAAAAATATTTTTTCTCAAAAACGGCTCCTACGGTTTTGATAAAACTTTCTGAATAGTGTTTTCTATGCAAACTTTATGTTTTGGTTTAAATAGATTTTTCAGGAAAAGTCTTATAACGGTATACCTCTCCCATAGGACCGGTTTTTTAAAATCAGATTTTCTCGTAAACTAAATTAATATCAGTTGAATTATCAAAAATTGACGCGTTTGATGTACCATCTACCATCTCTTACCACCAACCATCTTCTACAATCTACCGTCTTCAGCAATCTTTTACCATCTTTTACCATCTTTTACCATCTACCATCATTATAAGGGTATACATATTCCCTTGAGTGCGAGTGCAAAGTAAAAAAAACCATCTTCTATCATCTATCATCTGCAACCTTCTACCATCTAGAATCTTCTATCATCTACCATCTTGTTCTATCTACCATCTGCTACTATCAAAATTCTTCTATATCATCTACCATCTACTGCCATCTTCCACCTTCAAACATATACCATCTTCTACAATTTACCACTTTCTACCATATACGATCTTCTACCATCTACCTTCTTATATAATCTACCATCTCCTGTTATCTACCAACTACCACCTTCTACTATCAACTTTCTTCTACCATCTGCTACCATCTACCATCTTCCATTTTCTCCCATTTACCATTTTCTCCCTTCTAACATCTTCTTTCATCTACCATCTTCTACCATCAACCATCTTCTACCATTTAGCATCTTCTACCTTCATTTATTTCTTTGAACATTTTTTCTTTAGAAAGCTTTTTGATGTTAAATTTTTTTAGAATACCTTATGTACATATACATTATGTACATATGTATATTTATGTACATCATTTAAATGAAATTTGTAGCGTTCAAAAATATAAGACATATTTTGTTTGTGTATTTAATATATTTTGCACTTCAAAACAAAAAACAATACACTAATATATCAAATTCTGACTGATAAATATTTCAAATAAATTGACACTTTTACACTTTTTTTTTTTTATTTTTACACGCAAGGTAGGTCGTCGTAATTTTTTTTACTTATAATTCATTTTTCTCACCGTTTACACCTTCCCTGAACTTCCACAAATATTTCAAGATAAAAATTTCCAAAATGGGTCCAGCCATTCTCGAGTTTTAGCGCTTCAAACGCACAGCAATTGATTTTTATACATATATCTTTTACCATTTATTTCTTTGAACATTTTTTCTTTAGAAAGCTTTTTGATGTTAATTTTTTTTAGAATACCTATGTACATATACATTATGTATATTTATGTACATCATTTAAATGAAATTTGTAGCGTTCAAAAATATAAGACATATTTTGTTTGTGTATTTAATATATTTTGCACTTCAAAACAAAAAACAATACACTAATATATCAAATTCTGACTGATAAATATTTCAAATAAATTGACACTTTTACACTTCTTTTTTTTTATTTTTACACGCAAGGTAGGTCGTCGTAATTTTTTTTTACTTATAATTCATTTTTCTCACCGTTTACACCTTCCCTGAACTTCCACAAATATTTCAAGATAAAAATTGCCAAAATGGGTCCAGCCATTCTCGAGTTTTAGCACTTCAAACGCACAGCAATTGATTTTTATATGTATATCTTTTACCATTTATTTCTTTGAACATTTTTTCTTTAGAAAGCTTTTTGATGTTAAATTTTTTTAGAATACCTATGTACATATACATTATGTATATTTATGTACATCATTTAAATGAAATTTGTAGCGTTCAAAAATATAAGACATATTTTGTTTGTGTATTTAATATATTTTGCACTTCAAAACAAAAAACAATACACTAATATATCAAATTCTGACTGATAAATATTTCAAATAAATTGACACTTTTACACTTCTTTTTTTTTTATTTTTACACGCAAGGTAGGTCGTCGTAATTTTTTTTTACTTATAATTCATTTTTCTCACCGTTTACACCTTCCCTGAACTTCCACAAATATTTCAAGATAAAAATTTCCAAAATGGGTCCAGGCATTCTCGAGTTTTAGCACTTCAAACGCACAGCAATTGATTTTTATATATAAGATTTGCTCAAAAAACGCTTGAACGATTTTTATTCAACTTTGTTACATAAGGTAAAAAAAAAACTTCATTTTGTTAGTTTTCGGCTACAAATGATATGAACAGAAATCAGGTTATACCTAAAGGTTTTATTAAACTGGACAAAAGTGGACAACCACAGTAACGAAATGGTTCGCACTTTCTAAAGGATATGTCTTTCATAGCACCCACAAGATTGCACCTAAATTTTAAAGATTAAAGGTTGCTTAATTGTAGCTACCACATATCGAACCTTTCAGTTTTAAGAAAAAAAAAATTTAAATGTTTACCAAATTTCTCAAAAATGGTTTAAGCCATTTGTATGTACTATGTGGGTGGGATCACTATGTTATCCAGAGTGAGAGAATTTAGAAAGGACGAAATCTATAAAAAAAAAAATAAAGAAAGATAAAATCTAGAAGTAGAAAAATCTAGAGTATGGAAAAATCTAGAAAGATGGAAATCCAGTATCTAGAAAAAAAAGTATTCTACATTTTTTTTTATTTAGAAGATTTTTAAATCTAGTATTAATATTAATTTTAGATTATGTTAATTCTAGATCTCTTTTTCTAGATTTTGGATTTTCGGGATTAAGAATTCTAGATTTCCGGTTTTCTGGATTTATCTAATTTTAGTATTTTGTTTCTAGATTTTCTCTTTCTAGATTTTGTTGCTCAACATTTTTTTTTCTAGATATCGTGGTAAACCTTTTGTATATGTATTTGTTTGGAGAATTTTCTTGATATCTTACTGCGTTCTTTTGTTTGGGCGTAGAATTCAATTAAACGTCTTTGTATATCGCAAATAACGGTAAAATTAACGTCTCTTATAACACTGCCAATATGCTCGAAATGTGCGACACAAGACTTCTTATTAAGCAAATATTTTGATTTTCCTTGCACGACAAAGTCGTGCATTTCATTTTAATATAGACCCTACATAGTGCTAAATACTTTTTGTGAACCTAACTACTTCGATTTTCCTATCAATCTGCTTCCTTTGCTAGGTTTACATTTTCAACCCTGCTTGTGCTTTGCCAATGATGCGATGACTGGCTATGATTTTATTTGTTTTCCTTTGACTCGCTGTTCGCAGTATGGCTATTATTTTGAGCATCGATTTTATGCATTAAAGGTGGAATAAAGCAGCACACGAGGGGTAAGGGGAGTTTGCATACCATTTGGATTAGAATATGAATGCGCTATTTCCAATGCCATTCTAGATCGTAAACGGAAAGCATGCGAAAGACGAGACATTTTGCATGGGACTAAAAAGTCACGAGATTGCTGCGGTTAGTTTTATTTGAATGAAAAATGTTTTGTTGTAATTAGGTAAACACATGGGTTTTTAAAAAACTCAATCTGGTTTGTATTTTGTACGCAAAATATTATTGCATGATACATTTAATATGAATTGCATTTAGGTATTTATTTTTGGGTTGGCGCAGCCAACCTAGCCAACTGAGAGGAATCGCCACTGGTATAGGATATCATACAGTGGTGTGGGTGTACTTTGACCCACTGACAAAAAGTCAGCGTATTCACAGAAAGATTTACAATATTTGTAACCACTTGCAGTATGGAGGGTTTCCTTAAAATTGAGTAGCGCGAACTAAGCAGTGTCTCTCTGACCAAAAGCTTTGTATTAAAAGATATAATATCTAATATGTTATCATATCGCATACCAAATAAAATGCCTGACTGGGCCGCACAAGCTTGATCTTATGCTAGATGTCTTCTTGACGGATTGTTTTAAAAAGAAAAAAAAGTATAAATAAAAACTTAAATTTTTTTTAGAGTTTTCTTTTAAAAACTATACTCTGTTACACATAAATCGGCGTTACAGGGAAGATGGGATGTTTGTCTCTCATTCGCACTCTTTTGTTTTCCGTAAGTGCGTTTCATACAATAGCTCTTGCAGGGTTTCCGTAGTAAGCATTTCAAATAAGCTACAAGCCAAAAGCTCATCAGCAGAAACTCAAGGAAAGAAAGCTGAACGAGTTACCAAAAGAACACTGGTAACTCTGGATGCACATCAATTAAAAAGGGGTTGAATTTTAAATAGCAGCAGCTACAGACAATCAGTGCACATTTACTGCTGGAACACAATGGTGCCGGAGCCGGATCCGCAAACGCATCCGTATCGCATGTCAAAATATTGAATACACACGAATTCAATGTTGTGAACAACTTTTAATAAATACGTGCTTATTTTTGACATTCCATACAAAAAAAAAGAAAAGAGTGCTAATAAAATCCTTTTAGAAATTAGTTCATTTAATTACAAATTTATAGAAAAGACTACACATGATGCGATATATGTTTTATCATCTTTTATATGGATATATATGTATAATTCTCAGTGGAAATTGTAAAAAAAAACCTGGAGTACGTACGACCAGTGTTGGCAAGTAAGTTACATGAAGTATGTTACTCGTTTAGTTACGCGTAACTAATATAAATTAGTTACGCCCAATTTTTGGCGTAACTAATGTAACTAATGTTACTTAATGTAACTAACTGTAACTAAATAAAACTAACTCTAACTTAATAATAAAAAATAAAAAAAATCACATTTCATCCTGAATCCCAATCGACTATTGACAAAATTCTTTTATTAGCAAGGGCAACGGCAACCTTGAAATTACTATGTTCCTGATGAAAAGGAAATCTAATAAAATATTATATTCTTGGAGCATACAATAGATTTTTACTTACATTTAAAGTTTTCCCCTCTTTCTTGAGATTCCTGGATATTTCTTTGTTTATTGTGATTTATTTTTGTATGGTAAATTCAGATTTGATCTCAGAATTCAGATTTGGCTCACCCAAAGGAAATCAAACGAGATCTATTTTGTTTTATTATATTAAATTTATTTTTTGCACAAATATAGTAATTTAAAAATGTATTCCTTGCCAGGTTGCCGTGGCCAAAGCTGGCAGCTGGCCCGATGGCAATACCAATCATCCAGCTTTGCCATAAAAAAGTGTACTCAATCGTCATTCGATCGGGTTTGTGGACGGAACTTCTAAATTTCAATTTAACATAAAATGTGAGTTTTTGTATTTGAAAAATTCTATTAGTTATAGTTAGTTACATTTAGTTACAATTAGTTACATTTAGTTACATTAGTTACATTAGTTACATAAGTTACATTAGTTACGTGTAACTAATTAAAATTTCAAAGTTACGCGTAACTATCCAACACTGCGTACGACTCCATTGTGGGCACTTCTAATTAGGTACGTACGGCATGCGATACGGTTGCGGCTGCGGTTCTGGCTGCGTTTTTCTATTGTTTTCCAGCAGTTAATAAGACTGAATAAGACGTAGGATTCACGTCAGGTGCAATTGGAAATTCACAATTCTTATGGAGGGTTTCGTTCAATTTAGTATAGTGCAAAAATATTGCACGCTACTGATAAACGAAAAGCTTCCTCATAAGACGTGTACTGCCGATTTATGTGTAACAGAGTATAAGTATACAATAACATTTCATTGCTTACATTATATCAACCTATATAAAATAAGTAAAGAAGTTACAATTTTTATACTTGCGATTATAGGTACTATAAGGCAAGTTATGCATTCATAAAAATAAATAAATATTTTTTTACAATCAAACATAACATAACGATGATAGAGAAGCCGAAAAAAGTGGGTCTGACAATTCTGTCTGTCTGTCTGTCCGTATGTCTGTCTGTCTGTATAGTTACCTACAGCCTAAACGGCTGAACCAATTTGCTTCAAACTTGGTACATAGTATTATTATGACGTCATACGGAGGGGTTTTTGGAATTAACATTCTAGCTCCAAAACAAACGGTACCTGCCATACGTTTTTTAGTGAACAATTATTTTTTCTCTAAAACGGCTCCTACGATTTTGATAAAACTTTCTGAATAGTCTTTTTTGTGCAAACTTTATGTTTTGGTTTAAATAGATTTTTCAGGAAAAGTCTTATAACGGTACCTCCCATAGGACAGGTTTTTTGAAAACCGATTTTCTCGTAAGCCATTTGACGAATTTCGATGAAATTTTTAATGTAGAAGACCTTTTATAAAAGAAATAATATGAATTGCTAAATTTTTCAAAAAAATTTGTTAGTCTTTTTTAAAAAAGTTTCAAAATATTTTTTTAATTTTTTTGATTTTTCCAAAAACGGTGTAATTTTTTTTTTTTTAATTTTATTTTTCTGATAAAAACTACAAAATGCTAGAAATTGGCATACTCAAAAAAAATTTATAATATATTTTCGAAAAGTTTAAAAAAAAAAACTGTTTTTTGAAAAAACTGGTCGAACGATTTTGAAAAAAATTTCGTAAAAATTTAAAAAATTAAAAGAAATCTGATGGTTTACCTCATTTTCTGCAAAAAACGTTTTAGGTATTGATTTTTGAGTGATTTATAAAATTTCATATGATTTTTTCAACGCTTTCGTTCCAAAATCTCAAGCCCCAAGACCATTTTTACACATTATAGCAAGTCCGTACGACCCAGTCGTGCACTTTATTTCAAGAAGTGTTTATGTCCTAAAGACCTCCAATTAAAGTAAGTCGTTTATGAGCAGATGTCCGTTACTTGTATTAAGTTACTCATAATTGTTAGTCACTTTTGAAAATTTTGTTCAAAACTGAAAATTTTTGGCTAAAACTGGGAGACCCGATATACGAGAAGAAACCTTTAATATAAATTTATAACTAGCTGATCCAGCGAACTTCGTTCCACCAAAATTCATTAATGTGTTGAAAAGAATAATTCATTCATACGCATAAGTAAAGTAAAAAACTGATATTTTTTTAAAATACAAGTCAATTCTGACCATAAATAAAAATTCGAAAAAAGTATCCCACCTAGCGGTACCTAACAAATTAAATAAGTTTTGAACATTAGCATAAATAAGAGTTTTTAAAAAATGTGACCACAGCGCCACATGTATGAGTAATTAAAATAATCTAAGCTACTCCTTACAACGCTAGCTATCCGCCAGTGAAAGTCCCGCATAAATAAGTGTTTTTGAAAAATGAGACCGCAGCGCCACCTGTATGAGTAATTAAAATAATCTTAGTTACTCCTCACAATGCTAGCTATCCGCTAGTGAAAATTCTACCAAAATCGGTTAATGAATAATAATTTTTTAAAACTGTGAGCACAGCGCCGCCTATAGGAGTAATTAAAATAGCCTTCGTTGCTCCTTGCGACATTAGCTACCCGCCAGTGGAAATCTCGTCAAAATGGGTCCAGATGTTTCCGAGATTAGCCGGAACAAACAGACAGACATACAGACCGACAGACAGGCAGACAAAAAATTTAAAAATTGCGTCTTTGTTATAAGTACCATACATACTTTCATAAACATTTAGTAAAAAGCTGATATTTTAAAATTACAAACAGCCACTTCATTTTTATTTATGTGTATAAATATAGATGTAGACACTTTCTTTGGGTGCTTTGAAATATGGCGGGATGACATAAGGTCCACGGACATAATGTCCATGGACATGGACAATGTCCATTTTAACAATTTAAAATATAAAACATAAGTTAAAGAAAAAGAATCGTAAATTCATTAATATGATATTGAAATTAGTAGACCCATTCAGTCGGTATTTATGCAATTATTTTTTACATAAATATCAAATGCTTTTGCATTATAAATATCAAATGCTTTTGCTTAAATCTATTTGTTATGATGCGACTGTGATTTCGATGGCATTTTTCTTCTAAGCTAGACGCTATACCGACAGAAAGAGTCAACTTATCAACATTGTGATGGGTGCTTTTTGTTTTCCAGCCGGGGATTGTCCAGGTCCGTTCTCAAAGAAAAACACTAAACTTTGATTAAGATTCCTTTTGTAAAATTCACAAATAATTTTATTTAACACAATCCTTATTATTAAAAGTATATAATGGTTTTCAAATTTAGTTCATTTCACACATGGTTATATTCTATAGTATGTATTGCTATCCAATCGTTAAGACCGCCTGTGGCGTGGATGAAATTCGCTGGTTTCCTCCTGGGCTTCTACTGTCGTTTTCTGCGGGACTCCGAGTAGGATTCCGAGTTCGTCTCTAGTTTCAATTCCTGTGGACAAATGGATTAGTTCAAAGAAATCTTATGGCTAGAAACGCAAACCTCGGGTTTGCAAAAACTGCAGGCTTTCGCTCTGGTGGATCTGCAGGTATAACGGCCCCTGGTGGCAATTAATACTTAAAATCTCTTATAATAAAGCAACCATAAAAGTTGCACACGGCAGGCTATTGCTCTGGTGGATCAGCAGGTATAAAGCCCCTGGTGGCAATTAATACTTAAATTCTCTTAAAATAAAGCAACCACGAAAGTTGCACACGGCAGGCTATTGCTCTGGTGGATCAGCAGGTATAAAGCCCCTGGTGGCAATTAATACTTAAATTCTCTTAAAATAAAGCAACCATGAAGTTGCACCCGGCAGGCTATTGCTCTGGTGGATCAGCAGGTATTAGCCCCTGGTGGCAATTTATACTTAAATTCTCTTAAAATAAAGCAACCATGAAAGTTGCACACGGCAGGCTATTGCTCTGGTATATCAGCAGGTATAAAGCCCCTGGTGGCAATTAATACTTAAGTTCTCTTAAAATAAAGCAACCATGAAAGTTGCACACGGCAGGCTATTGCTCTGGTGGATCAGCAGGTATTAGCCCCTGGTGGCAATTTATACTTAAATTCTCTTAAAATAAAGCAACCATGAAAGTTGCACACGGCAGGCTATTGCTCTGGTGGATCAGCAGGTATAAAGCCCCTGGTGGCAATTAATACTTAAGTTCTCTTAAAATAAAGCAACCATGAAAGTTGCACACGGCAGGCTATTGCTCTGGTGGATCAGCAGGTATAAAGCCCCTGGTGGCAATTAATACTTAAGTTCTCTTAAAATAAAGCAACCATGAAAGTTGCACACGGCAGGCTATTGCTCTGGTGGATCAGCAGGTATCAGCCCCTGGTGGCAATTAATACTTAATAATAATAATATAATAACCTTAAAATCCACTAAGACCCCTTACCACTGGTGGGGGGAAGTCAGAGCGGCGAAACCTTAAATAAGAAATAAATTCTAAATATATGATGAATTTCTCCATGCATTTCGGTGTCTTTTCCTGGCCTTCTTATTGCGTTTGGCGACAGAAACATCATGTGAGTTATAAACGTTGGTGGCAAATTTACTCACGCTCATGATGATCGCCCCCTTTACTATGCTGTTGATGTTGTTGCTTTTCTTTGGCATTGGCATGCCCATTGCCTATGTCATGTGACTAAGCTATTGCTTAGCTTGTGATGCTGTTTGTCTTGGGAACAGAACCATGTTGTTGTTGTTGTTTCAGATAATAAACATACCTTATGTGTTATGTTTATACAGCGTATATAAAAAAAAGAAAGATTTGTAACGCCTCGTTACATTCCCCTCCTTCGTCGGAGACGAGAACTTTCTCGTCTAAAAAAAAGCCACGGTATTTTTTTTTTTTTTTTTTTTTTTTGCATAATACTGGTATAGGCCATGTCCTGGTACCGTAAACGCTGTTGCCGGTCGGGAAGCGGGATCTAGCGGTATCTGCCAGAACCTTTGTTTGAACGGCAGGTCATGCTTCAAACGGGTTTGGTGAACTCCTGCATTCGTAGTGTTAGGTGAATTTTTGGTTTTCGGTAGTTCTTCTTCCAACGATCTACGCAGCCGTTCTGGTTGTCGTTCTTTGCGTAGGTCACCCCCTATTCTGTAGAGCTGGTCACCCCTTTTAGGTTGGCTGCAACTCCCCTTCGGAAGTTCCTTACCAAACAGCGTCATAGAGAACCCTGCACTTACTAGGATATCCAAACCGATGACTACCTCCTCGGATAAATGCCTTAGGTACGTCAATTCCCCTTGTATGCCCTGGTCTCCGAAAAACATGCTGGCTGTGAAGTGCTCACGGCTTATTACCGGGGTGCCATTAGCTAGATATATGGCGTGTCTTTGATAACGCACCGGCACCTTACATCTCCTCAGCAGCTGAGGACATTCAAAATTGATAAACGATTTCGTAGCTCCGGTGTCGAGCAGGGCTTGGAAGTCTCGACCACATATCGTAACAGAGACGAAATAGCGAGGGTCGTCGCGGGCCGCGGTATCCACCTGCTGTAGTAGCTTTTGGTCCGGATCTTGTACGTCAATTTCGCTGGGATCTATTATACTCTGAGGTTCTTTACTGTTTTCTTCTTCTTTCTTAACTGCTTCAGCAATTCGCTCATTGGAGAGCGATGGCTTAGGCACTGCACTTTCTCTGGTTAAAACTGTGTGGGCTTGGCTTATCTGGTCTTTGATCTGGTCACGGAGTAAATTTGCCCCATTCGGGTGACAAAAGCAGTCCTTAGTTAGTCGCCCGTCCTCTCCGCAGTAAGAGCAAAACATGCGAAAAGGGCGACGGCAGTTCGCTCTGTTATGGCCACACTGCTTACAATTCCAGCAGTGGGTGATTCGGTTGTACTGGCTGGGTGCGGCGGTAATCGTGAAAGCCTGGGTGGGCAGGTGATGGACAGGCGTAAATCTCGGTGTTTGGTTAAACCTAGGTGGTATGGGTGAGGAACGTGTGATAGGCTGGCGGCTATGACTGTCTTCATTTTGGACGTATTCCAGTTCTTCCGCTTGTTCCATAAGCTCCTCCAATGTCTGGAAATCTCTTCGTCGTATATACAACCGATAGACGGGTAGCAAACTATCGTAGATTCTATCTACGCTTTCTACTACCGACATCTTGGGATGTTGGCGGATGAGGTATTGTAAGGACTGGATGAAATCTTTAGCCTTTTCCTTGGGTCCTTGCTTTCTTCGCATTAACTCATCCTCGAGCTTATGGACATAACGGGCTGGTAGAAAACGTTTTAAAAACGCCTTGCGAAACAAACTCCACGTGTGCCAATTTCCTCGATTGATCCTATACCATTCCAAAGCTGTGCCTCTTAGGATTTCCGGGAGTGTTCTAAGCATCTCGTCGGCTTGTATCCGGTAGCAACTTGTCAGTTCTTCCAGTCGTTCCATAAACTCCAGAGGATTGCCCGTGGAGTCGAAACGCAGCCCCCATTTTCTTACTGTGTTCATCGTTTCGGCTTCGGGACATAGCGTAAGCCAATTAAAATGGGGCGATTGATACTGTGCCTCTGGCAACGCGGGATCCTCCCTCGGACCTTGCGTATGGAACAGATGTGACGGTCTGGGGACGAAATGACTATTTTGTGGGGCGGTATTCGGTGCTTGTTGTCTTGGCACAGATAATGTTTGAGCGGGATTTCGCCATTCTGGGACTTGCAAAAGGAATGATCCCTCCGGCGGAAGTGAGTGATCGATGGCTGGTGCGGTGGTCGGTACGTATAAGGGGAATTTCAATCCCTTCACTGAAGTCTCTGGCTTAGTGTTTACGGGTGACTTCGAGTTGTCTGAGAGCAGTGGAGGTTCACTATCGTTGTCGTCGTTGTTCCTTTCCTCGACGATGCTCTCTAGCTCCTCGCACAAATTCTGCGTTGACTTGTGTGCACGAAGCTCTTTAAGGTGTTGGCTCAGGCGTTGACGGAGCTCTACAACCCTTCCCTCGGTTTCTAATCCTCGAGTCTTTAACACCTCGATAAGGTCAGGTTTCCTTAAGAAATTTATGAACCCCAGGTTTTTATATGGGTTTATGTCGTAAACGGGCGTTTCTTCGGAATCGCTCATTTTGCGATTGGTACACGGTGGACGGTCGGTGGTGGCTTTCAAAAGTTTCTTTGGTCAGTCGGCGGTCGGATGATGAATCTTCTTCTAGGGCTTGACGGGTAGTTCTGGTAACGGTGCGCGGTGAAATGTGCCTATTGAAGATCCCGGAATGGTTTTGCGGTCGGATGGCGGTCGGATGATGAATCTTCTTCTAGGGCTTGACGGGTGGTTCTGGTAACGGCGGTGAAATGTGCCTATTGGAAGACTCCGGAACGGGGTTTTCGGTAGGATTGTAGTTGAATCTTTTGAAAGTCCCTGCTCGGGCGCCAAATTGTGATGGGTGCTTTTTGTTTTCCAGCCGGGGTTTTACTCGCCGGATTGTCCAGGTCCGTTCTCAAAGAAAAACACTAAACTTTGATTAAGATTCCTTTTGTAAAATTCACAAATAATTTTATTTAACACAATCCTTATTATTAAAAGTATATAATGGTTTTCAAATTTAGTTCATTTCACACATGGTTATATTCTATAGTATGTATTGCTATCCAATCGTTAAGACCGCCTGTGGCGTGGATGAAATTCGCTGGTTTCCTCCTGGGCTTCTACTGTCGTTTTCTGCGGGACTCCGAGTAGGATTCCGAGTTCGTCTCTAGTTTCAATTCCTGTGGACAAATGGATTAGTTCAAAGAAATCTTATGGCTAGAAACGCAAACCTCGGGTTTGCAAAAACTGCAGGCTTTCGCTCTGGTGGATCAGCAGGTATAAAGCCCCTGGTGGCAATTAATACTTAAATTCTCTTAAAATAAAGCAACCACGAAAGTTGCACACGGCAGGCTATTGCTCTGGTGGATCAGCAGGTATAAAGCCCCTGGTGGCAATTAATACTTAAATTCTCTTAAAATAAAGCAACCATGAAGTTGCACACGGCAGGCTATTGCTCTGGTGGATCAGCAGGTATTAGCCCCTGGTGGCAATTTATACTTAAATTCTCTTAAAATAAAGCAACCATGAAAGTTGCACACGGCAGGCTATTGCTCTGGTATATCAGCAGGTATAAAGCCCCTGGTGGCAATTAATACTTAAGTTCTCTTAAAATAAAGCAACCATGAAAGTTGCACACGGCAGGCTATTGCTCTGGTGGATCAGCAGGTATTAGCCCCTGGTGGCAATTTATACTTAAATTCTCTTAAAATAAAGCAACCATGAAAGTTGCACACGGCAGGCTATTGCTCTGGTGGATCAGCAGGTATAAAGCCCCTGGTGGCAATAAATACTTAAGTTCTCTTAAAATAAAGCAACCATGAAAGTTGCACACGGCAGGCTATTGCTCTGGTGGATCAGCAGGTATAAAGCCCCTGGTGGCAATTAATACTTAAGTTCTCTTAAAATAAAGCAACCATGAAAGTTGCACACGGCAGGCTATTGCTCTGGTGGATCAGCAGGTATCAGCCCCTGGTGGCAATTAATACTTAATAATAATAATATAATAACCTTAAAATCCACTAAGACCCCTTACCACTGGTGGGGGGAAGTCAGAGCGGCGAAACCTTAAATAAGAAATAAATTCTAAATATATGATGAATTTCTCCATGCATTTCGGTGTCTTTTCCTGGCCTTCTTATTGCGTTTGGCGACAGAAACATCATGTGAGTTATAAACGTTGGTGGCAAATTTACTCACGCTCATGATGATCGCCCCCTTTACTATGCTGTTGATGTTGTTGCTTTTCTTTGGCATTGGCATGCCCATTGCCTATGTCATGTGACTAAGCTATTGCTTAGCTTGTGATGCTGTTTGTCTTGGGAACAGAACCATGTTGTTGTTGTTGTTTCAGATAATAAACATACCTTATGTGTTATGTTTATACAGCGTATATAAAAAAAAGAAAGATTTGTAACGCCTCGTTACATTCCCCTCCTTCGTCGGAGACGAGAACTTTCTCGTCTAAAAAAAAGCCACGGTATTTTTTTTTTTTTTTTTTTTTTTGCATAATACTGGTATAGGCCATGTCCTGGTACCGTAAACGCTGTTGCCGGTCGGGAAGCGGGATCTAGCGGTATCTGCCAGAACCTTTGTTTGAACGGCAGGTCATGCTTCAAACGGGTTTGGTGAACTCCTGCATTCGTAGTGTTAGGTGAATTTTTGGTTTTCGGTAGTTCTTCTTCCAACGATCTACGCAGCCGTTCTGGTTGTCGTTCTTTGCGTAGGTCACCCCCTATTCTGTAGAGCTGGTCACCCCTTTTAGGTTGGCTGCAACTCCCCTTCGGAAGTTCCTTACCAAACAGCGTCATAGAGAACCCTGCACTTACTAGGATATCCAAACCGATGACTACCTCCTCGGATAAATGCCTTAGGTACGTCAATTCCCCTTGTATGCCCTGGTCTCCGAAAAACATGCTGGCTGTGAAGTGCTCACGGCTTATTACCGGGGTGCCATTAGCTAGATATATGGCGTGTCTTTGATAACGCACCGGCACCTTACATCTCCTCAGCAGCTGACGACATTCAAAATTGATAAACGATTTCGTAGCTCCGGTGTCGAGCAGGGCTTGGAAGTCTCGACCACATATCGTAACAGAGACGAAATAGCGAGGGTCGTCGCGGGCCGCGGTATCCACCTGCTGTAGTAGCTTTTGGTCCGGATCTTGTACGTCAATTTCGCTGGGATCTATTATACTCTGAGGTTCTTTACTGTTTTCTTCTTCTTTCTTAACTGCTTCAGCAATTCGCTCATTGGAGAGCGATGGCTTAGGCACTGCACTTTCTCTGGTTAAAACTGTGTGGGCTTGGCTTATCTGGTCTTTGATCTGGTCACGGAGTAAATTTGCCCCATTCGGGTGACAAAAGCAGTCCTTAGTTAGTCGCCCGTCCTCTCCGCAGTAAGAGCAAAACATGCGAAAAGGGCGACGGCAGTTCGCTCTGTTATGGCCACACTGCTTACAATTCCAGCAGTGGGTGATTCGGTTGTACTGGCTGGGTGCGGCGGTAATCGTGAAAGCCTGGGTGGGCAGGTGATGGACAGGCGTAAATCTCGGTGTTTGGTTAAACCTAGGTGGTATGGGTGAGGAACGTGTGATAGGCTGGCGGCTATGACTGTCTTCATTTTGGACGTATTCCAGTTCTTCCGCTTGTTCCATAAGCTCCTCCAATGTCTGGAAATCTCTTCGTCGTATATACAACCGATAGACGGGTAGCAAACTATCGTAGATTCTATCTACGCTTTCTACTACCGACATCTTGGGATGTTGGCGGATGAGGTATTGTAAGGACTGGATGAAATCTTTAGCCTTTTCCTTGGGTCCTTGCTTTCTTCGCATTAACTCATCCTCGAGCTTATGGACATAACGGGCTGGTAGAAAACGTTTTAAAAACGCCTTGCGAAACAAACTCCACGTGTGCCAATTTCCTCGATTGATCCTATACCATTCCAAAGCTGTGCCTCTTAGGATTTCCGGGAGTGTTCTAAGCATCTCGTCGGCTTGTATCCGGTAGCAACTTGTCAGTTCTTCCAGTCGTTCCATAAACTCCAGAGGATTGCCCGTGGAGTCGAAACGCAGCCCCCATTTTCTTACTGTGTTCATCGTTTCGGCTTCGGGACATAGCGTAAGCCAATTAAAATGGGGCGATTGATACTGTGCCTCTGGCAACGCGGGATCCTCCCTCGGACCTTGCGTATGGAACAGATGTGACGGTCTGGGGACGAAATGACTATTTTGTGGGGCGGTATTCGGTGCTTGTTGTCTTGGCACAGATAATGTTTGAGCGGGATTTCGCCATTCTGGGACTTGCAAAAGGAATGATCCCTCCGGCGGAAGTGAGTGATCGATGGCTGGTGCGGTGGTCGGTACGTATAAGGGGAATTTCAATCCCTTCACTGAAGTCTCTGGCTTAGTGTTTACGGGTGACTTCGAGTTGTCTGAGAGCAGTGGAGGTTCACTATCGTTGTCGTCGTTGTTCCTTTCCTCGACGATGCTCTCTAGCTCCTCGCAAAAATTCTGCGTTGACTTGTGTGCACGAAGCTCTTTAAGGTGTTGGCTCAGGCGTTGACGGAGCTCTACAACCCTTCCCTCGGTTTCTAATCCTCGAGTCTTTAACACCTCGATAAGGTCAGGTTTCCTTAAGAAATTTATGAACCCCAGGTTTTTATATGGGTTTATGTCGTAAACGGGCGTTTCTTCGGAATCGCTCATTTTGCGATTGGTACACGGTGGACGGTCGGTGGTGGCTTTCAAAAGTTTCTTTGGTCAGTCGGCGGTCGGATGATGAATCTTCTTCTAGGGCTTGACGGGTAGTTCTGGTAACGGTGCGCGGTGAAATGTGCCTATTGAAGATCCCGGAATGGTTTTGCGGTCGGATGGCGGTCGGATGATGAATCTTCTTCTAGGGCTTGACGGGTGGTTCTGGTAACGGCGGTGAAATGTGCCTATTGGAAGACTCCGGAACGGGGTTTTCGGTAGGATTGTAGTTGAATCTTTTGAAAGTCCCTGCTCGGGCGCCAAATTGTGATGGGTGCTTTTTGTTTTCCAGCCGGGGTTTTACTCGCCGGATTGTCCAGGTCCGTTCTCAAAGAAAAACACTAAACTTTGATTAAGATTCCTTTTGTAAAATTCACAAATAATTTTATTTAACACAATCCTTATTATTAAAAGTATATAATGGTTTTCAAATTTAGTTCATTTCACACATGGTTATATTCTATAGTATGTATTGCTATCCAATCGTTAAGACCGCCTGTGGCGTGGATGAAATTCGCTGGTTTCCTCCTGGGCTTCTACTGTCGTTTTCTGCGGGACTCCGAGTAGGATTCCGAGTTCGTCTCTAGTTTCAATTCCTGTGGACAAATGGATTAGTTCAAAGAAATCTTATGGCTAGAAACGCAAACCTCGGGTTTGCAAAAACTGCAGGCTTTCGCTCTGGTGGATCTGCAGGTATAACGGCCCCTGGTGGCAATTAATACTTAAAATCTCTTATAATAAAGCAACCATAAAAGTTGCACACGGCAGGCTATTGCTCTGGTGGATCAGCAGGTATAAAGCCCCTGGTGGCAATTAATACTTAAATTCTCTTAAAATAAAGCAACCACGAAAGTTGCACACGGCAGGCTATTGCTCTGGTGGATCAGCAGGTATAAAGCCCCTGGTGGCAATTAATACTTAAATTCTCTTAAAATAAAGCAACCATGAAGTTGCACACGGCAGGCTATTGCTCTGGTGGATCAGCAGGTATTAGCCCCTGGTGGCAATTTATACTTAAATTCTCTTAAAATAAAGCAACCATGAAAGTTGCACACGGCAGGCTATTGCTCTGGTATATCAGCAGGTATAAAGCCCCTGGTGGCAATTAATACTTAAGTTCTCTTAAAATAAAGCAACCATGAAAGTTGCACACGGCAGGCTATTGCTCTGGTGGATCAGCAGGTATTAGCCCCTGGTGGCAATTTATACTTAAATTCTCTTAAAATAAAGCAACCATGAAAGTTGCACACGGCAGGCTATTGCTCTGGTGGATCAGCAGGTATAAAGCCCCTGGTGGCAATTAATACTTAAGTTCTCTTAAAATAAAGCAACCATGAAAGTTGCACACGGCAGGCTATTGCTCTGGTGGATCAGCAGGTATAAAGCCCCTGGTGGCAATTAATACTTAAGTTCTCTTAAAATAAAGCAACCATGAAAGTTGCACACGGCAGGCTATTGCTCTGGTGGATCAGCAGGTATCAGCCCCTGGTGGCAATTAATACTTAATAATAATAATATAATAACCTTAAAATCCACTAAGACCCCTTACCACTGGTGGGGGGAAGTCAGAGCGGCGAAACCTTAAATAAGAAATAAATTCTAAATATATGATGAATTTCTCCATGCATTTCGGTGTCTTTTCCTGGCCTTCTTATTGCGTTTGGCGACAGAAACATCATGTGAGTTATAAACGTTGGTGGCAAATTTACTCACGCTCATGATGATCGCCCCCTTTACTATGCTGTTGATGTTGTTGCTTTTCTTTGGCATTGGCATGCCCATTGCCTATGTCATGTGACTAAGCTATTGCTTAGCTTGTGATGCTGTTTGTCTTGGGAACAGAACCATGTTGTTGTTGTTGTTTCAGATAATAAACATACCTTATGTGTTATGTTTATACAGCGTATATAAAAAAAAGAAAGATTTGTAACGCCTCGTTACATTACCCTCCTTCGTCGGAGACGAGAACTTTCTCGTCTAAAAAAAAGCCACGGTATTTTTTTTTTTTTTTTTTTTTTTTGCATAATACTGGTATAGGCCATGTCCTGGTACCGTAAACGCTGTTGCCGGTCGGGAAGCGGGATCTAGCGGTATCTGCCAGAACCTTTGTTTGAACGGCAGGTCATGCTTCAAACGGGTTTGGTGAACTCCTGCATTCGTAGTGTTAGGTGAATTTTTGGTTTTCGGTAGTTCTTCTTCCAACGATCTACGCAGCCGTTCTGGTTGTCGTTCTTTGCGTAGGTCACCCCCTATTCTGTAGAGCTGGTCACCCCTTTTAGGTTGGCTGCAACTCCCCTTCGGAAGTTCCTTACCAAACAGCGTCATAGAGAACCCTGCACTTACTAGGATATCCAAACCGATGACTACCTCCTCGGATAAATGCCTTAGGTACGTCAATTCCCCTTGTATGCCCTGGTCTCCGAAAAACATGCTGGCTGTGAAGTGCTCACGGCTTATTACCGGGGTGCCATTAGCTAGATATATGGCGTGTCTTTGATAACGCACCGGCACCTTACATCTCCTCAGCAGCTGACGACATTCAAAATTGATAAACGATTTCGTAGCTCCGGTGTCGAGCAGGGCTTGGAAGTCTCGACCACATATCGTAACAGAGACGAAATAGCGAGGGTCGTCGCGGGCCGCGGTATCCACCTGCTGTAGTAGCTTTTGGTCCGGATCTTGTACGTCAATTTCGCTGGGATCTATTATACTCTGAGGTTCTTTACTGTTTTCTTCTTCTTTCTTAACTGCTTCAGCAATTCGCTCATTGGAGAGCGATGGCTTAGGCACTGCACTTTCTCTGGTTAAAACTGTGTGGGCTTGGCTTATCTGGTCTTTGATCTGGTCACGGAGTAAATTTGCCCCATTCGGGTGACAAAAGCAGTCCTTAGTTAGTCGCCCGTCCTCTCCGCAGTAAGAGCAAAACATGCGAAAAGGGCGACGGCAGTTCGCTCTGTTATGGCCACACTGCTTACAATTCCAGCAGTGGGTGATTCGGTTGTACTGGCTGGGTGCGGCGGTAATCGTGAAAGCCTGGGTGGGCAGGTGATGGACAGGCGTAAATCTCGGTGTTTGGTTAAACCTAGGTGGTATGGGTGAGGAACGTGTGATAGGCTGGCGGCTATGACTGTCTTCATTTTGGACGTATTCCAGTTCTTCCGCTTGTTCCATAAGCTCCTCCAATGTCTGGAAATCTCTTCGTCGTATATACAACCGATAGACGGGTAGCAAACTATCGTAGATTCTATCTACGCTTTCTACTACCGACATCTTGGGATGTTGGCGGATGAGGTATTGTAAGGACTGGATGAAATCTTTAGCCTTTTCCTTGGGTCCTTGCTTTCTTCGCATTAACTCATCCTCGAGCTTATGGACATAACGGGCTGGTAGAAAACGTTTTAAAAACGCCTTGCGAAACAAACTCCACGTGTGCCAATTTCCTCGATTGATCCTATACCATTCCAAAGCTGTGCCTCTTAGGATTTCCGGGAGTGTTCTAAGCATCTCGTCGGCTTGTATCCGGTAGCAACTTGTCAGTTCTTCCAGTCGTTCCATAAACTCCAGAGGATTGCCCGTGGAGTCGAAACGCAGCCCCCATTTTCTTACTGTGTTCATCGTTTCGGCTTCGGGACATAGCGTAAGCCAATTAAAATGGGGCGATTGATACTGTGCCTCTGGCAACGCGGGATCCTCCCTCGGACCTTGCGTATGGAACAGATGTGACGGTCTGGGGACGAAATGACTATTTTGTGGGGCGGTATTCGGTGCTTGTTGTCTTGGCACAGATAATGTTTGAGCGGGATTTCGCCATTCTGGGACTTGCAAAAGGAATGATCCCTCCGGCGGAAGTGAGTGATCGATGGCTGGTGCGGTGGTCGGTACGTATAAGGGGAATTTCAATCCCTTCACTGAAGTCTCTGGCTTAGTGTTTACGGGTGACTTCGAGTTGTCTGAGAGCAGTGGAGGTTCACTATCGTTGTCGTCGTTGTTCCTTTCCTCGACGATGCTCTCTAGCTCCTCGCACAAATTCTGCGTTGACTTGTGTGCACGAAGCTCTTTAAGGTGTTGGCTCAGGCGTTGACGGAGCTCTACAACCCTTCCCTCGGTTTCTAATCCTCGAGTCTTTAACACCTCGATAAGGTCAGGTTTCCTTAAGAAATTTATGAACCCCAGGTTTTTATATGGGTTTATGTCGTAAACGGGCGTTTCTTCGGAATCGCTCATTTTGCGATTGGTACACGGTGGACGGTCGGTGGTGGCTTTCAAAAGTTTCTTTGGTCAGTCGGCGGTCGGATGATGAATCTTCTTCTAGGGCTTGACGGGTAGTTCTGGTAACGGTGCGCGGTGAAAGGTGCCTATTGAAGATCCCGGAATGGTTTTGCGGTCGGATGGCGGTCGGATGATGAATCTTCTTCTAGGGCTTGACGGGTGGTTCTGGTAACGGCGGTGAAATGTGCCTATTGGAAGACTCCGGAACGGGGTTTTCGGTAGGATTGTAGTTGAATCTTTTGAAAGTCCCTGCTCGGGCGCCAAATTGTGATGGGTGCTTTTTGTTTTCCAGCCGGGGTTTTACTCGCCGGATTGTCCAGGTCCGTTCTCAAAGAAAAACACTAAACTTTGATTAAGATTCCTTTTGTAAAATTCACAAATAATTTTATTTAACACAATCCTTATTATTAAAAGTATATAATGGTTTTCAAATTAAGTTCATTTCACACATGATTATATTCTATAGTATGTATTGCTATCCAATCGTTAAGACCGCCTGTGGCGTGGATGAAATTCGCTGGTTTCCTCCTGGGCTTCTACTGTCGTTTTCTGCGGGACTCCGAGTAGGATTCCGAGTTCGTCTCTAGTTTCAATTCCTGTGGACAAATGGATTAGTTCAAAGAAATCTTATGGCTAGAAACGCAAACCTCGGGTTTGCAAAAACTGCAGGCTTTCGCTCTGGTGGATCTGCAGGTATAACGGCCCCTGGTGGCAATTAATACTTAAAATCTCTTATAATAAAGCAACCATAAAAGTTGCACACGGCAGGCTATTGCTCTGGTGGATCAGCAGGTATAAAGCCCCTGGTGGCAATTAATACTTAAATTCTCTTAAAATAAAGCAACCACGAAAGTTGCACACGGCAGGCTATTGCTCTGGTGGATCAGCAGGTATAAAGCCCCTGGTGGCAATTAATACTTAAATTCTCTTAAAATAAAGCAACCATGAAGTTGCACACGGCAGGCTATTGCTCTGGTGGATCAGCAGGTATTAGCCCCTGGTGGCAATTTATACTTAAATTCTCTTAAAATAAAGCAACTATGAAAGTTGCACACGGCAGGCTATTGCTCTGGTGGATCAGCAGGTATAAAGCCCCTGGTGGCAATTAATACTTAAGTTCTCTTAAAATAAAGCAACCATGAAAGTTGCACACGGCAGGCTATTGCTCTGGTGGATCAGCAGGTATTAAGCCCCTGGTGGCAATTTATACTTAAATTCTCTTAAAATAAAGCAACCATGAAAGTTGCACACGGCAGGCTATTGCTCTGGTGGATCAGCAGGTATAAAGCCCCTGGTGGCAATTAATACTTAAGTTCTCTTAAAATAAAGCAACCATGAAAGTTGCAC